>ML791931.1:268393-309281 GCA_009831015.1 Picea engelmannii
GAACAGGAGAGGATCCCTTCCATAATAGGATCCATTGTATGGTGTTTCCCTACCTCAAGGGTTTGGGAATAATAAAGTGTGGTTTCTTCTATATTTCTCTGTGGATCTATTGTGTATTCAGTATTTGTGGTGATTATATTTGTAGATCAATCCAGGTTCTTAACACTTACTCAGCCTTGTTTCTACTATTTAATCTTATGCTTTCTTGTTATTGATACTATGTTATTTCAAGGTGTAACAATCCTCTTGAGACTCAAGTCAAGTATGGTGAAACTTGTGGGTCACCTGTGTGACTGGAGATCACATGGATTGGAGTCTTATTTTACATGGTTGAAGGGGACTTGTGATGGTATGGGTATGGCTATAAGAGTAACAGGACTTGATCTATTTAGAATGAATCTCACTGAAAAAATTTATGATGATATGCATTTGCTTTCAGGCCAAAAATGCTTAAAAATTCTCTCCAATGGTTTCCCTAGTTCGCTATCATGATTCATAACCGATTTGACTGATTTAGTTGTTTTAGAAATCAATGAAAATTTATTTGTTGGCAATTTCCCCACCGTATTTTCTAGATCCAATTTCACAAGACTATAACCTGAGGATATGCACATGTTTCCTAGCTTGAGCATTTGGATTTTAGGAGGAAGATTATTTAAGAAAGTATTTTTATAGGGATAATGGAATCTCATTGGCATTTTTATTCTCAAGTCTTATTGTTTGCTTGATATCTTGCAGGATTGAATCTACCTACTAGAACTCGTTGACAAAGTATTTGACAATGTTATCACACAAATATGAATCGAAAATAACGAACATATCTGAATGATAATTATAGGTGAGTTAGCCATGTCACTTGCTAAACGCTTCTCTGTTTGGGCTAGTGCTTTTCCAACCATAAGGTGATTTTTGTTGTAATTCATTTTTGAAATCTGTGTGTAAATTCTGAAATAAATCTTCAATTAAGGCTTCCCTTGAAGCGCCCTTAGACACTTGAGAATAGACAAAAGAGACATAAAATTCAAATTAAATCCCTTAAAGCCAACAATAGGAATAATAATCACACAATTTATACAGAAACAACCTGAAAACTACAATGAATACAATATATCAGGGGTCAAGCTATCAATCCCAAGTGCGTAGTGAAGTACATGTTATCAAGTGTTGGTGAGGATGGTTGAGAAAAAATCCCAAAACTATGCCAATTCAATCTAGCGAGAAGAACCCTCATCTCTTTCTCTAATAGATTAAGAAAGATAAGATAATTTTAATAATGTCCAACAAGTGACCATAAATAGGTCAAAGGGACTGCTTAGTACATAATAAACAATACATGGTGGGAGGCAAGTGCAGCTCCTATAAAAACATATCTATTCTATGAGGTCAAAGACCTAGAATCTAAAATATATCTTCAAAGAAAGTTGGGAGTCCCAAAGAAGAGAGGGACTTGAAAGAAATGTCTCGATTGGAGGTGCCTAGAGGACGTGCTCAAGACCCAAAGGAGTTGTCACCTAGTTATGATGAGGGGAAGTTGCTAACCTCTGAATTTGTACTGATAATCGACGAATCTCTCCTACCATCCAAGGTCGAAGTGAATAAATCCTTGATGGAGGATTGTTGTGATGAATTGGATGATCTAGAAGTATTGGAAGATCTCGATAAACATGCTACCTATAAGAGGTTGTTCTCTTTCAAGATCTAAATGAATGTAAGGGAGGGTGTTTGCTGTGAAGGAAAGAGTTGTCTTAGTCATAGACTTGACAATGTTGCAAAGATCTTATGTGTGGATGTTAGGGGTATCCTAGAGGTCTCACAGATGTGGAAACTGAGGTGGTGGAATTGCTCTTTGCATGCTTATTGGTGCCTCTGTATGTGATCATTGGGAAGGAGATGATCATATTTTTAGTGTCTAGTGGTATGGGTGTCTGAGCATAGATGATGAAAACCTAGAAGCCTCCCTTATGTATAAAGAGAAGCATTGCTTGTCTGGATATTTGAAGAAGATGGAGAGGGTGTTCCAAGACTCCTTGAGAAGGTAGTGGAATTGACCTTAGATCTCATCAAAAAAGGGGCAACAAAAAATGGAATGCTCCTCTCAGTATTCTATATGTGGCAGAGGCGAGAAGTCTTGTATAGTCGTGAATTACGGCGATCGACTTCCACCCGAAGTCGATGAGAAGCAACTTGGAATTGATCGAGAGGGATCTTGAGGGTGTGCATCCAATGGCGAAGAGTATAGGCTAGTTTGATAATGTGGCCACCTCTAATATCCATGAAATGATCTGCATAGAAGGCCATCTTGGGATTAAGCCTGTGCGGTGGATGTACTCAACTAGATTGAAAGTATTGTCTATAAATGTCCTCCCAAATGATCTCGTTAAGCTCCAACTTGTTTAGTAGGAGATGGCCAAGTGCATTTAGGCAGTATATAAAGGGGGAGCACCTACCCATTGACAAGGAGAAGAATGTATATCGACATGGTGAAGGTTGCATTGATCCTCAGGTTGGATATGCTCACACATAAATGATTTCAACTCATCTATGTATATCTTGAATAAAGTGGGTGAGATGCATAATAGTTGTGAAGAGAGTTTTTGAGATGTCAATATCTTTGAGTATCTAAAACAAGGCTTCCAATCGAAAGTTGACAAAACAATAGAAGACTTTGGAACAATGGTGTCTTGCATTCTTTATGATGGCTTTGAGGGTGAGAATGTGGTTGATGGTTTGGTAGTAAGGTCAGAAAATTGCATAGCCCTTGGCCTAAAGATGCCCCTCATCAAGTATCTCTAATAGTCTCCAATGGTGGGTAGTGGCATATAGCTCAGAGAAAGTGTAACCCATCATGATTCATGATAGTTCAATAGTTATTTGTGTCAACACTAGACCCTAATTTGTGGATAGGGTGGATAGTATGGTGGGAACATGTAGGTGGAAATCTAGAGAAAATTGTTGCAACCTCAAGTTGTGATGGTTCATCACACCTCTACTAGAGACAATTGGTTGGGTGGTCGACTAGATGGTCAGTTGGAAAATCGATTACCAATCAAATATAGTCGGTTGATGTATTGACCCACCCAACCATCGACTATGTGTTGGATGACTGGATGTTTGGATCAACTTTGTAAGTCGACTAGCTGACAAGATAGTGCGGGTTTGCTAGAAATCGTCCCAACCATCGACGGTTATTTGTGGAAAATATCTTCTCAATTTCAAGGAAATTGGTTAGATCTTGAGACCCCATGGTTCGACACAATAGAACACATGAAAGTGAAATAAATGTTGCATTGTGATGTTCTGATCACAATACATTGTGCTTAAGTGCTGAAACGATGTCTTTAGACACCATCGATATTCTTGGAGTATTATTCCTTCCTTTTATTTTTTGCACATTCTATTTCCATTCTTCTTGGGGTTACCCCCCAATACCAACATGGTATAAGAGCGATTGGTTTTGACCTCGCCTATTGTCCACAAATCTTGCCGAGTCAGATCTTGTAGTGATCGACTCTAGGTTGTTGATTTGTTGATTGTAACCCATTTAGATCGTTTTCAGATTTGGAAGACTTCAAAGATGGCTTCCAATATTGATCTTGTTAATTTGAATTGACTTAAATATGCTATCTGAGCACCATATATGGAAACTTTGTTGAAAATCAAGGGGCTTTGGTAGGTATACTAAGGCCATTATTCTAGATCCAACAGATGACTAGGTGAAGTTTGTCATTGATGGGAAGAAAGATGAGGTTGTTGGTGTCATTAGACTTACATTTCTTGAGAGAATTGCTTTCATACAATCGAGATCAATAGTCCTCATGAAGTTTGGAAGAAGTTGGAGTACTTTTTTGACAAAGTCGATGATAACCAAGTTATGTAATTAGAGAAAGAGTTGATCTCTCTTGATCCCCATTCCTTTGAAAGGATTGAAGACTGTTTGGCTTATGTTAAAGAGTCGCAATTGGAATTGGGTGAGTGTGGGGATATTTTTCAGAAGAAATATGGACAACTCATTGAGTTGGTCTTGATTAATTTGAGAACATTGTTTGACGTGTTTTGTTCCACATTTTGTACAAATTGGTAGGAACGCAAGAAAGATGGTAATGAATATACCTTGGATACCTTATGTGGCTTACTAATTAATGATCAACATAGGTTTCTTGATGAAGGGAAGCTTGGTGGTAAACATCATGCTCACTTTCTCAAGGGAAAGACCAAGTTGAATTATAAGGAAAGAGGATGCTCTGATGCTCTTGTACATAGACAGGAATATCTTGACCAGAAGGCTAGAGTAAAGACCGGTGAGTCGACGTCCACCTACAAGTATCGAAAGAAGAAAACATGTCTCTATCGTGGAAAGATTGGACATGTAGAGAAAAACTTTTGGAAGAAGAGATTCGACTTAGAAGAGAAGGTTAAGCTTCTTGAAGGAAACGTGTTGGTTGAGCGTCAATCAATCGACAATTTTCCTTTCAAGTTGGAACTTATCAACCACTGTTTTCTCACACCTTGAAGAATGTGTGGGTAGTCGATTCTAGATGCACTCATCATATGGACAAATATGCTTCTTTATTCTCCTTCCTGGATAAAGTTGTTGAGCGAAAGATCTATGTAGTTGGTGATTTTTCCCTTGATATTGTCGGTCATGGTGATGTTCCCTTTCAACATGGTAGAATTGTTGATGTCTATCATGTACCTAATCTGAGTGAAAATTCCTTGTCGACTTCCCAACTGACATGGAATGGTAATATTGTTGAGTTTTGGCCATATCGGTTCTTTGTCAAGGATATACAGAATCATAATTCAATTGTTGTTGAAGGGGTTCTTGACTCAAAGTATGGATTGTATAAGTTATATGACCTACCTCGACCAGATCTTGGACCGACTGCACTCATTGCCTAGATCGACAAGAAAAATAGAATTTGGCATGAACGACTTGGACGTCTTAAGTTTCAAATTCTAAAGTCGAGGGTCACACAAAACATGGTTGCTAGTTTACCCAAAGTTTTTCCACCAGATGGAGTTTGTAGAGGATGTGTGCTAGGAAAGCATCATCAAGAAACTTCTGACTCTGGAAAATCATGGTGTGTTTAGAAACCACTGGAGCTTGTTCCTAGTGATATGTGTTGTATTAATAGACCTTTATTAGTAGGTGCAAAGTACATCTTAACCTTTATCGATGATCTCCCTAGATTTACTTCGATCTATTTCTTGAAGAATAAGAATCACGTCTTTGAAAAATTCAAGGAATTTAGGGCATTGGATGAAAAGTAATGTGGTTGACCTATTAAGTATTTGAGATATGATAATTGCGGAGAGCATGTGAATTGACCATTTGAAGAATATCTTTCTAAATTAGGTATATCTTGGTAGTGTTTTGTTCCTCATACTCAATAGAATGCCATGGAAAAAAGAAAGAATTGGACTTTGGTCAAAATGAGTTGATGCCTTTTGTAGGCCAAAGATTTGTCAACTAAGTTTTAGGCTGAAGTTGTTTATTTTGCCAACTATCTTTTGAATTGTATTTTGACTAGAGTTGTCAGGTATGTGACTTCAGTCAAGAGATGGTGTGGAAAGAAGCCCTGAGTCAACCACCTTATAATATTCAGGTGTATTGCTTGGGCAATCATATTTCGGATGAATCAGGCATAAATTAGATGCAAAGAGTCATGCTTGCATCATGATGGACTACTTCGAAGAATCCAAAGCATATTGTTTGTTTGAACCTGTCAAATGCCAAATCATTATTAGGATAAACATATTTTTTATGAGAAGGCTTCAGGAATTAAGTTGTTGAATGCTTCCTCTGGTTTATTATAGGATGGTCCTTTTGATATTATTATCGAAAATGGATCACTTGTTCCCTTTTTTAGCATTTCGGCTAGGCATTTGAACTTTGTTCCTATGTCAATCGAACAATTGATTTTTGGGTCGACTGGTTCTTATTCTGTTTCAATTGAAATTGTTACTTCTCATGATTGACTTTCTTAACTGAATGATAGTTCACCATCCCTTTGTCTTCCTCGATGGGTTGCTACGACGATGGAACTTTTGGACTTGGTGTTGGTGATATCTTTTTAGGAAGATAGACTCATAGTCAAAAGCAGTAGACCAACATTTCTTTGATGACTTGTGTTCTTGAGACTTGTGATCCTATCTCTTATGAAAATCCACAAGGACAACTTTAATTGGAGAAAGCTAAGCAAGATTAAAATGAGATGAACATCGTGAAATATCGATGGGTTTATAAGATCAAGTTTACCTCTGAGAGTGTTGTTGAGTGTCACAAAGCTTGTTTGGTTGCGAAAGGATTTTATCAGCAAGAAGGCATTGACTACACTAAGACCTTTGCACGTGCTGCAAAGATGAATTTTGTTTGACTGATTCTTTCCCTTGCAAGTCGCTTTGGATGGAAGATCCACTAGATAGATTTTAAAAGTGTTTTCCTTCATGGAAACTTATCTGAAGAATTTTTTATGGAACAGTCCCTAGCTTTGTGATAGATTCTAGTCTTGTTTGTTGACTACATAAGTCTCTTTAAGGTTTGAAACAAGCTCCAAAAGATTGGTATGATAGGATTGATTGTTTCTTTCTCAGTCTTGGATTCAAACATTGTGAATCTGATCATAGTCTTTATGTGTTGCATGATACTAGAAATACCTTAATCGTTGTTGTATATGTTGGTGATTTGGTCATAATTGACAATAATCTTGATCTAATTATTAGATTGGAGAGACAACTTGTTGACATCTTTGATATGCCAAGATATTGGTCTTTTGCATTACTTTCCCAGTCTTCAAGTTTTACCTTTGTTTGATAGTTTGTTCCTCTCTCAATCTAAATATGTATTGGATCTATTGAACCGCTTCAAGATTATTGAATGTAAGTCATGTGCTACCCCTTTTCAGTATGGGATTAAGCTGACCAAAGATTGTCAGTCACCCAAAGTGTATGCCACTCTTTATTGACAAATAGTCGGTAGCCTTATTTATCTTACTCACATTCGACTTGACATTTCCTTTATTGTTAGAGTGGTTTTTCAGTTTGGGCAGTATCCACGTGCCAGTCATTGGAAATTTGCACAATGAATTGTTTGTTACATCAAGGGCACCTCTCATCTTGGTATCAAATATTATCGCAATTCAAACTTGTTAGTTGGCTTCATCAACTTCGATTGGGCAAGCGACAATGATGATCGAAAGTCCACTTCTGGCTATGTGTTTCGCTTCAACTCTAGATCCCTAGTTTGGTCGTGCAAGAAACAAAAGGTAGTCTCTCTGTCAACTATGGAAGCTGAGTATCGTGTCGTCGTTAATGCAAGTATAGATGTAGTTTAGATTCGCTAGCTCTTGGGTGAAATTGGGTTTCTTGTTCAAGCCTCGATTGCTCTATATTGTGACAATTAGAGTGCAATTCAGGTTGTTGATAATCCCATTGCCATTGTAAAATGAAGCATGTCGAACTTCATGCTCACTACTTGCGACAAATGGTTCAAGAGAAGGTCGTCACTTTTGTCTATTGAAAAATTGATGACCAAATTGTTGATATATTTCCTAAAGATAAGTTTGTTAAGCTACGATATATGCTCAAGCTTCAAGCAACTACAATTACGGGGGGTTGTCTTGTTGATGTAATTTCACCTCTTGAACCTCCAAAATCGTGTGTTGATGGGGGGGTGTTGGAATCTCAGGTTTTGATGGTTTATCACACCTCTACTGGAGATAGTAGGTCAATTAGTCGACTTGCAGTTGGAGACAGTCGATCGGGTGGTCGACTAGACAGTCGGTGGGACAGTCAACTAGCAGTTGAAGATAGTTGGTCAATGGATTGACCTATTGAACCATTTCCTATGTAACGTGTTGGATGACCGGATGGTCAGGTCGACTTCATAAGTTGGCTAGTTGATGAGACAACATGGGTTTGCAGAAAAAAAATTCCAACTACTGACGGTTATTTGTGGACAAGATCTCCCCATTTTCAAGGAAGTTGGTTAGATCTTGAGACTATAAATAAAAGACCCCATGTATCGATACAATAGAACAAATGAAAAGTGAAATATATGATGCATTATGATGTTCTGATCACAATGTGTTGTGGTTAAGTGTTAAAACGATGTCTTTAGACACCATTGATCTTATTGGAGTATTATTCCTTTTATTTTTTGTTGATCTTGCTTTTGTTCTTCTCAGGTTTACCCCCAATCCCAACAAAAACCACATGGAAAAATAGATCAATGATGTACTAGATTTGTGGTCAAATGTCAACTTTGCTTGGAAATCCTCATTACTTTTTTCTATGCTAGTGTTCATGCCCCATATTTCATGTGATAGGAAGATGGGGGAGGTGACTTGGACAAGGGGTTGTCTAAGGAAGTCATATAGGGTGATCATATGGGTGAACATGGATTGGCAGCCAAGGTCGAGGGGTAGATTGGAATGAAAGGGAAAGAGGATGTGCTAGAAGGTTTTGGGAGAACGACCAAGGGTTGTACATAATTCACATCTCTGCTAGATGAGAAAGAGACATTTATTGCATGGAAAGAAATAATGGTAGTTATTATTGCCTAAAGATGGAAGGATTATTTTTGCATTTTCAAGGCCATATTAAGTTTTGAGAGCTTGGTACAAGTCATGGATGCTAGCATATTATTTTTCATTCGGTTGGAGAAGATGGAGATTAATATGTTTACCTTTTCTCTCACATATTTCTACATTTAATACTCTATGTCTCACATGTGGCAAAGAATATTTCATATGGAGGAGTGATAACCTATTTTGTGACATATTCCTAGAGCATTTGCCCTCTTGCCATTGTATTGAAAATGTTTTATGGTATTGCATGGGGTTGCATGCTATTGGTCTTAAATTTGGCAGCATCAACAGTCATTCTCCAATGAAAGGCCATATGGGCCACCCTGAGGATAGTCAAGGATATTTGGAGAATCAACCAGTCTTGTAAGGTATTGAAAAAATCCAGGGGGAACATACAACCTCTGTGAGTCAAACAAAAATTCGAGATGAATGAGATGTTGTATGATATTGTGAGTCAAGATGTAATTCTAATGAAAAAGTTAGGGGAACATAAAACCTCTATGAGCATACACAGCCTAGTGAAAAAGTCAGTGGGAACATACAACCTCTGTGAGCATAGACTGATGAGTGCAAAAGTTAGGGGGAAAGTACAACCTCTGTGAGCCTAGTCAAGCCTTATGAGACATGAGAAAAAGTCCAGGCATCTAGCAAAAGTTAGGTTGAACATAAAATTCCTATGAGCTAGAAACAAACAATCTTCCTGATATTGCAAACGATGTAAATGTATTGATCTAGTGTGTTGGCATGTGTAACACTATCCACCATGAAGAAATTCGAATTGCCATGTATAAGAGTCAAGTTGAATGAGTTGTTAAACTCAAGTTGTAAAAGGTCAAGTTGCATAAAGTTGCATAAGTTGCATTGTTGCATAATGTTGCATAAAGTTGCATAGTTGCATAATGTTGCATAAAGTTTCATAGTTGCATGTTGCTTGCATGACATATGCATGTTGAGTTAGTTCGCATGCATTTCCAAGTCAAGGGTGAGTTGTAACTAAAGTCTCAAGTTTAGTTCTAAATTTGAACTAAGTGAAGTCTCTTGTCCAAGATCTATTTCAAGATGAAGTCGAAGCATGCAAACAAGTTTCTATTTTCGAGCCCTCTCCTTCTCCTCTCCACACCTTTAGAAGCAGAGTTCGACCCTCATTCTAATCATTGTGTTATGCAGTGTGAGAGAGTAAGGGTAGAAGGTTGTGAGTGATGATATATCAGTATAAGAAGGCAGCATATATATCATATTAAGAAGGCTACATATCTATCTATTAGAGGGCAGCAAAGTGCACCTATAGTGTTGGTGTATATCAACCCAGGAAAGGATAGCAAGATTTTGTATCAGTTCTGGTGTTAAACAACAAAAAAGGACATCAAGCTTATGTATTAGTGTTGGTGCTAGAAAACAGAAATGTAAAGCAAGCAACTTATATCAATGTTGGTATATTTCAGCAGAGAAAGGACATCAAGGTGTTGCTGTACCTACAGGTCATGCAACCAGGTCAAAGTCATATTGGCAAGATCATTTAAGAGAAAAATTTCATGTTGGATGTTTGTAAGTGATCATACTTTATATTTGCATTAAAAGGAGATTGTTTGTTGGGGTTTTCTCTATGTATAGGGTTTCCCCAGGGTATATGTGTTGTTCATGTTAATGCTTGTGGATCTACATAGTTTTGTATTGTTGAAATATATTAAGCTGGAATCAAAGTGTTAAAGAATTTAAATAAATAATTCACATATTATATCAAGCTCGATAATTTAACATGGTATCAAAGCTTAAGGTGTGAAACAACTTGTTGAAGTGTAGCAACAGGTACATATAGATCCAAGCGAGCTTGATCAAGGATCCAGTGTGAGGTCCACGACATCCTCCATTTTTGCCAGGGCCGAGGATAGGCTTGAAGGACCTTCCAACTTTAATGTGTGGAAGCTCAGGATAATGAATATCTTGCAGGAGCATGATCTTGAGCAATATGTGACTACAATGATGGAGGAACCCACCTCTAATGCAGGAAGAGCGACCTTCTCAAAGATTCAAGCAAATTCCAAGTGAATCATCTTTGACTCAGTCAAAGACAATATAATGCCAACAATGACTTCGTTAATGATTTCCAAGGACTATATGGATACCTTGGTAAATCTGTATAAGAAACAGGCACCAAGTTGGAAGAGGACACTTAAGCATAAGCTTAAGTATTTAAAGATGGAGAAAGGTGAATCAATGGCATCTTTTTGTTCCAGGATAGCCCAAATTAGAGATCATATTTTGGTCACATGTGTCATAGTGGATGATGATGACTTAGTGCAGGCCATATTTGATGGTCTTCCTTCTTCATGGGAGACTTTCTTATCTAGTTTGAGTGGGAGATACATTTCCCACATTTGAAAGGTTATGGCATGATTTCCTTCAAGAGGAGAGTCGCACTGCTACCAAGAGCGAGCCAACCAAAGAAGAGCATTTGGAATTAGCATCAAGATTCAAGGGAAATAAGAAGTTCACTTTCCAAAAAGGATTTCAAAAGAAGTCAAACACCAAAGGTATGTTCAAAAGCAAGAATATTGATACATCTAACATTAAATGCTTTAGTTGCAATAAGTTGGGTCATTTTTCTAGAGACTTCTAGTATAGGAAGAAAAATCCAAGGAAAGGGAAACATCATGCCTCAATTGTTGAGGATGATGAATCCAAAAGAAATCAAAAAAATCCTTCTAATGAAAGAGAAAATCAAAAAGAATATTACCTGGTTTTTTCTTTATCTAGTACAGTTATCACAGGGCCAAAAACTTGGTTAGTAGACAATGGTGCATCAAAGCACATGATAGGGTACAAGGAGATCCTCTCATATTTCAAGACAAAATATTTTGCAGAGTAGGTTGAGCTTGGGGATGGCAAATGTTACAAGATAGAGGGAGTAGGCTCTATCTCCTTAAGATTGGAATTTGGGGCTAGGCTTCATGTTGATGAAGTATTATATGTTCCAAGGCTCAGGAAGAATCTACTATCAGTTTCAACCCTTGAGGACAAGGGATATTGGGTGATCTTCAAGGAAAAGAATGCACTTATGTGGGATAAAGATAGCCACTTGAGTACAACATAACCTATTGGGACTCACAAAGGAGGACTGTACATTATGACAGGATAGTCAGTTCAGAAATTAGCTCATGATGCGACCAACTCCAGTGAGTTGTGGCACCAAAATATTGGACATATTCATTACAAAGCACTTCCAGATTTGCAGAATATGGTATGTGGCATGCTCTCTATTTCTCTTAGTAAAAATGAAATTTGTAAATGATGCATGCTAGGTAAAAATATAAAGAAAGCATTTCCTAGTAGTGACAACAGAGCTGACGGCATCTTAGATCTGGTTCATTCTGGTGTATGTGCTCCCATGTCATCTTCCTCACTCAGTGTTTGTTTGTATTATGCCATTTTTATTGATGATTACTCAAGAAAATGTTGGATCTATTTCCTTAAAGAAAAAAGTGGCACATTTGATAAGTTCAAAGAGTATAAAGCATTTATTGAAAAACAGATAGGGAAACACATCAGAACCCTTAGAACAGACAATGGGGGAGAATTTAAATCTCTCCAGTTTGAGGATTTATACAAGGAAGCACGAATAAAGAGACATTTGATCATGTCATATAACCCTCAGCAAAATGGTGTTGTTGAGAAGAAAAATAGGACAATTTGTGAGGAAATGAAAGCCATGATGTTTCACCAGGATCTGCCAAATTATTTATGGGAAGAAGCTATCTCCACAGCTGTTTATATTCAGAACATGTTTCCACATGCTATCTTGAAGGACAAGACTCATGAAGAAGTCTTCTCAGGGATCAAACCTGAATTAGGGCATCTAAGGATATTTGGATGTCCTATATATATTCATGTTCCTAAGGAGAAGAGGACAAAGATGGAACCCTCGGGAAATAAAGGGGTTTTTGTGGGGTACAACGAGAACTCCAAGGATTACATTATTTATGTTCCAGGTCAGAGGCAGATAGAGGTAAGCATGCATGTGAATTTCCATAAGTTAGTCGCATTCAAGAAATCCAGATAGCTACAACAGGATTCAGAAGCAGTTCAACCAGTTTCACCCTCTTCTAAAAATGAAGAGTCAAATGATCAGAGGGAGGAACCTCATGAAGGGCCAAGTGATGAGCCCCTAGAACCTTCTGAAGAGTTGGAAAGAACTCTTAAAGAACCTCCAGCCAAAAGGATGCCAGGATGGCTTAAAGAAATAGTGCAGGAAGCAGAAAAGATAGTTGATCCCAAAGGAACTTTCAGGGAAAGTAAGAGACCTCACAGGTTTGGAGGCTATGTTGCACTGATGAGAAACATTAGTGATTTTGAACCTTTTTCATTTTAAGAAGGAGATAAATTACATGTATGGAAGGATGCCATGCTTGAGTAATACAGGTCTATTCTAAAGAACAGTGTCTGGGACATTATGTCGAGGCCAAATGACAAATCAATGGTCTCTTCCAAATATATATATAATATCAAACATGCAGCAGATGGGAGTGTGGAAAATTTCAAAGCAATATTTGTAGCCATAGGCTTCAATCAGAAAGAAGGAATTGGCTACGATGAGACTTTTTCCCATGTAGCCAGGTATACCTCAATTCAAGTTATTATTGCATTAACTTCAGTTCTTGGTTGGAAGTTACATCAGATGGAAGTAAAAACAACATTCTTGAATGAAAATATTGAACATGAGGTCTTTTTGGAACAACCCGATGGTTTTTTATTGAATAACAAAGACACTCATGTATGGAAGCTAAGGAAGGCCTTGTATGGTCTTAATCAGGCTCCCATATATATACTTGTGCTTGCAGTTACTTAGCAGCTACAACTTCTTAGCTTCCTTGGTCAGTCAACTCTAATTGTTTATTTGGCCAAATCCTATACTCGACTTGGGCAGTCCACTTATTTTGTCGAATGGTCGGTGTAGTCGGTAGGGCCAACTAGCCCCTACAACACTTACTCATACATAGCCTCTATTTAATTTCTAGATTGTTTATACAAGTTTATCTCATATATCTAGTGATGAATTTGATCTCTAAAATGATTATGATTTTTTATCATTTACTTAGAGATTTATTTGGTGAATTCCAAGTGGTAAATTGTAAAACCCTAGGGGGATTCACCATCTATTTTACAAGTTGTTTCTTATTAAATGGTAATGCAACTTTAGAGCTTGTTTCTAACACTTTTTGGATTTTTTTTGCATAGAATGTATTTTTCCCTAGAGGAAACATCAAAGACATCTTGCTCTCTAGTGTATATCTCTCTCTTGGATGGTCTTTCTCATGCTCTAAATCTGAAATTTCTATGTTATTTATCATATAACAGATTTAGAAGTTAAAGAGAATCCTTAAGCATGTCCTTTCTTAGCATTTAATCAATTGGTAATTGTAGGCACACATTGCACCATTGATTCATGCTAACTGTCTTCACTCTTTGTGCCCTAAAGTAGCTTAAAAGTGGTTCTAACCTCTTTGAAGTTTCATTTGTTTAGTGATAGATATAAATGAAAAGATGAATTTGGTAATGTTGTTTATCTTGCATATTACATGTGGCGCACACATCCACTAATTCCTAACCTACTCTTTCAAGTGGATATACTTTAATTTATGATATTGTTCCCAGTTGTTTATCTTTAAAGCATTTAATCACTCATTGGAATCCTTATGCATGCTCTTGTTATATACAATGTGGATTCATTAAAGTAAATAGTAATCTTTCATGGTTTTAATTCACTTGAAGAGGTTTACTTATTCAAATATGGATTCCCCTCGTGGCTTCTAAGAGTTGGCCTAAATTGAATGGGAAAGTGTATTGAGGTGATAGTGGTGCACTTCCCATTTTGGTGGCCCACTTGGCATCTGTGTTGGGGATTTTCATAAGGGTTCTAGTTCACCCAATAATAGGATCCATTCCTAAACTATGTTAATATTTCCAAAGATGTGCCTCCAAAACGTCTCCATCAACTTGTAAATATCCCTAATCTCTAAGGATCTTCATTGAGAGACAAAAGCTCATGCAAATGTGAAATGGAGCATGCATTTTCAAGGGGTAACTCACCTAAAAAATAGTTTTCACATTAGTTAAAATTTAGATCATGAAGTTGAAGGTTAACGTGAATATGTTCTAATAATACCCAAGTCATCTAAGAAGCCATGTGAGGAGTCATTCTTCATTTGAAATAAGAAATTTTCTTCCAAAAGTATAAAAAATGAAAGGGAATAAGATTTTGTAAATTCATGACTTATTTACCATAGATTTTCATTACAGTTTCATAACTATTACCAATGCAAGTGTTTGTGATTGAAAATGATTGAGCGATAGAGTTTAATACTATTCCACAACAATCCAACATTGCTAGAATTGTTCCAGTCACTTTGATAGGCCTTGACTCAAATTTAAGGGTTGCCTACCTTCTAATAGAAATCATGGAGCATAGGTGACTTCAAGTGGGAAGAAACTATCTATACCAAGCAAGCCCCATACTACAAATGATTATTAAACTACTCTTCATCCATTGTATATGACTCCATCATAGAGTAGTTTTTGGTGTTGCAAAAACAGGTGGAGCCTTAGGGATATGGCAATATCACTTCCAATTGATCAATTTGAAAATCAAGTTCATTAAGTCTCGGAACACGTGAAATTGATAACACATCTAGAGAATAATTGGATAGGAAGATGTCAATCAATAAGGCACCTAAAAAATCTTAGCATTGTTGAAAAAAACACATGGTTGTAAGCCTCAGGTACACCAACAATCTATCTTAGATTGTAATGAAAATGTTGATATTTGGAATAATGCAAATCATCTTTTCACATGAACCAAGTGTGTTACAAATCAATTATATAGTAAATATATTCAGAGATTGGTCAACGTGGTGATCTAATTCATTTGATGCATATGGTGACTTGTTAGTCATTCATTTATAGAAATCCATTTAAGTGACTAGAGATTAATCTTGATTGGTATTTTGAGATACTATGGTGATTTAGGTTGTCCATTTAAACTATTGTAGATAAATTTGAAATTGAATCAATAAAATTGGGAAACCTATCATTCAAACATACATCTTATACATCAAGTCTCCAATGAAACTTTGTACAACTAAAAACACAAGAAATTATATTTCTACATGTCATATGATGTTACCAATAAATGAAAAATTCTAGGAAGGATTTGAATCCCCACTTCCTATTTCAAAAGGAGGTATGTATACAACGACGCCACTAGAATTACTTTAGTGAATAACCTTAGGTTCTGCAAGATTACTAGAACATGATATTTTCATAATAAAGGTGAATGTGAATGTAGGTCAAAATTTTCTATGAATTATAAGAAGAGACTTATAAGCAAAGCTATGAATCTGCTTTAGTTTCTCAAGTTTGATGTTGGCAAAGTTTGCTTTGTTGTCCCTGTTTTCACGTTTCCCCTTAATTTACCTTTTGTGTTGCATGGTTTTGTTAGTCTTAGAGCCAATTTAATCACAAAGACAAATATTTTCAGATGTTTAATTTATTGTGTCTTATATATGCATTAACTTGAGTATGATGGCATATATATGAGCTTTTTCATTCATGGCAGCAATAGAGGGTGAAACAAAAGAAGAAGAGGGGGTTTACCCCACACATTTTGGCAACCTGGGGGGCATAATAAGTTAAGGTTCTCTATACACTTTGATGTTGATTATGATGAATTTCAGCAACTAATTCAAATAGGACATTTGAATCTTGGTGGAAAACATGTTATACCTCAACCC
Organism: Picea engelmannii; assembly: GCA_009831015.1. NCBI lineage: Eukaryota > Viridiplantae > Streptophyta > Pinopsida > Pinales > Pinaceae > Picea > Picea engelmannii. The sequence goes on from ML791931.1 coordinate 284,766, forward strand.
CAAATTCCTCGAAATGTTATCTTGCAGCCTCACCCTAGCATTTTTAATTTCCTTGAGTCTCTTGTTCAACCACCTAATGATGGATGGGGTGGTATTCTTGCCAATCCATCCTCTGGTATCAATCAATGGCCTATTAATCCTCCCCCTTCTCCACATGTTCACACAACATTACCTGTCATTACAAATGAATCTATGTGTTCCCCTCCACCTCCACCCAAAGACCACAAAATTTCCATCCACGACTCTTAAACAAACAAAAGTAAGCAACCAATCACCTCTCCCAAAATAGCTAAATCTTCTTCCTCCGCTCACTCCAAGATGAAATCAACAATCAGTGGTAAGAGAAATATAAGTGAGTTGCATCCAGAAGTAGCACAACTGGAAGAGAAGAAGTCTCAGTATGAAGACTTCATTACAGAAAGGGAATAATTCTTCGTAAAGAAATTCCCTAAGTTATATTAATTTTGTATTAATGGATACTTGTCAGTGGAACTTTTTCTTTTGGACATATGGCATAATTACGATATTTATTTTTGAGACTTTACAATATCATATTATATTTTGGGAGTTACAAGTAGCATATGTCATGATGTTTTCATGCATGTTTATAGTATACTTTATGATACTGATTTTTTATATTTGATTATATTATGGAGTGACAAGGGAAAGCTAGAAACTAGTATTGAAAATAAAGGATGTATAATAGAGGGGACCCCACCTATTTAGTTATTATATTATTTAGTATTTATCCTTATCATTAAAAAATACTTGTCATGTTATTAACTAAAGTTCTTTAACTTTAGTAACTAAAAGTAGTTCAACTATTTGAAAACTACCTTTTGGAAAAGAAAGACAAGGAGAACATGAGGAATTAGAGAGAGATACTTCTAATAAGGTTTTCTCTTGTTTCAAATTGAGATTTCTGATATTCATTCTTTCATTTTCTGAGTTTTATAAGAGTTAAATCCTCTTGTTGACAGCGGGATTATTCCAAAGGTGGCAAAGAAGAAAGGAATAGGAAGCATATACTTTTGACATGCTTCAAAAGGTCATTCATTTATCTTGGCAGTCTCTTTAGCTTCATTAGAATTCCTAAATTAAATTCCAATTCTGATTAAGACTATTTTGCAGAGACAAGACTTGATGAGCTTATGGCTTGATTGATCCAGTATATTTCAATCTTGGTCTTTTTCTTTCAGAGACCAGTTGTCTTTGTATTATTGTTAAAATGCAAGCCTAGACTTCTAAGTCTAATTTTGGTCCATAGCCTCGCAGGGGTTTGAAAAGAGGCATTTGGTTGTAACTTAAAAAAGTCATCATTAATAATAATAATAAAAATGTTTTCTTCTCAATTGAGACTTGTGGTTACTAGTTTTAAGATTGTATTTATTCTTTATTTTATTTATTTAAATTTTCATAAATTGTATACATAAACACTTTTACTATTTTAGAAAAAGCATCCAACTTGATAATAGCTTCAGGCCTAAGAAAATATTTCTTGAGGGATGATTCATAATTTTGAACAAGATATAATCATAGGGTAACATTTTTGCCTATCTCACCCTAGCTTAGTCGGATTCGAAAATGCTTGAGTGAGGATTTTCCATTCCTCAAATCAACATTTATTTGGCGGCCATACTAGGGAATGATATTTTACTCTCTAGTTTTTTCTATATATTTTGATTTTATTATTTGATTAACGACTTTGCCTACCTAGCAGCAACCTAACCTAAGGTTTCATGATCAAAGAAGCATTGTGTATTGTCTTGTTTATTTTATTCTTGAAACTACCCATACTCGTGAAGAAATTGAGCGTTCTTGGGAATTTATTGCACGTGATATTGAAATTTAGGATTAGAAATAACCCCTTCAAAGGAAATCTCAGAATAAGACTCCTTAATAATTTGTTGTCTTATGTCCACTAATTCTCTTCTTTCAATAGATTTAAGAGGTCAATCTCCTGAATTTGATCCTCTCCTTGAAATAGGAAGAAAGAAATAAATTTTAGAGAATCTTCAACCTAAAATCAAAAGATATTTTTCATATTCTTCTTCAGAAGTAACTAGCATCTCTATATTATTTATTCCCATGCATCCCACAATGACTTCATTTGGTGGTTCTGGAAGTTCTAATGGTTCTACCTCTTCACAAGCTTCAACATCTTCTTTAATAGGGAGTATGTACAACCATTGAAATCTCGTTGTATAAACTACAAATCCAACTAACATCATCAAACAATTCAGTTTATTCAAATTTGAAGAAGATTTAATTGTTACTTAGTCGCATGTGTCTTCCCCACTTGATTTGGCTCCAGCCACAACTCCTCTTCCTAAATTTAAGGACCATTTGCCTAAGTTCTCTGGTAACGGAACTATATCAGTCAATGAACATCTCATTTCCTTTTCTAATGCCTTTCATAACATTGGGGAAAATGAGAATGATACATGTATGTGACTCTTTGTCAACTCATTGGAGGGGAAGGCTACGACCAAAGTTTTTGAATTTTCACCCAATATTTTGTCAACTTGGGCTAAATTGTCATATTTGTTTAATTCTACTTATGGACAACCTCAAATCCCAACACAATTATTCAAATAATACAATAATCTTGTTTATAACAAGGGTGAAACTATAAAATCTTTCAATCTATGTTTTACTAAATTGTGTAATCAGATCTCGAAAATTATTAAACCTCGTAATCAGGTTGCTATAATGCATTACTATAATACCTTACCTATTGCATATCGACATATGCTTGAAGAAAAGAATGTTGATAGTATAGGATCTGCATTACATACATGCTTGGAATTTGAGGAACAATTGGCTAGAATAGGTTTTCTCGTGGAAGACTTTGTTAAATAGAATGATATGTCAATCGTGTTGTAGTTGGTACAGGATATGAGCAATCAAATGTTTTCTTTTGAGAGAAAAGGGGTGACTTCTACGTCTACCCCAGCTGAAACTTCCACACAAGTTGTGTTTAGGAATCATCCAAATAATTTCCATCCTAACAATTATCCTCCAAAGGATATTCTTTCAATAGCTTGGTGCAATTTTTGTGAAGATAACCATGATGAGAGTACCTGTGAGGTCAAAATGAATGCAAGAGATTGAATATTTGGAAAAAAACTTATGCAACTATTGTTGTCTTAGATTGGTCCTCGGAAGAGGATGTTATGATGGTTGATACACGAAATAAATCCTATGTAAATAAAGGAAAAGGTGGTCCTCCCAAGTCTACATTTTCCCCAAGTTCATCCTCTCAACAAAACAACCCTCAGGTTACAAAGGGTGCACAAAGTCAAGAGGTTTCTACCTCTTATCCTTCTTCTTCTAAGCATAATATTCTAAAAAACTAGCTACAATAAAAGCATATGCATCTTTACTAGATATGGTCACCGTCCCAAAGCAACAAAGGCATCTAAAAGATTTTATGGAGGGTAAAACTTCCACAATTGCTAGTTTATTTGAAGAACCAAGTGAAGAAGGAATGTAAACAAATAAATTAGGTGCATATAACCCTAGGATTTATGTTAAAAATCCTCCCTTCCATGTATCTATAAATATAATGGACAAAATCACTCGTTGTTGCCTAATTGATGGCAAGTTGAGTCCTAATGTCATGTCAAATATCGTCATGGAAGAATTGGGTCTTTCATGTACAAACTAGAATTCAAAGAGCATGTTGTCTTATAATAGTCAACAACAGGTTACAATCAGTGAAATCAAAGATGTGACATTAGTCTTGGGTGCTCATCCAAAAATAAGAACCACCTGCAGTATTCTAGTAATAGACATGGCAATCAGTAATTGTTCTATCATTTTGGGAAGAGATTGGTAGGAATTGATTGGTGGATACATTTCTTTAGATGGGTCACACATGTCCCTTCCCAAGAATGGAAAGAACATCATTGTTCTCAAGGAAAGACGAATCTTGCCTTATATTGAGAGTCTTCCACAACCTCATGTAAACTATATTGAGGAAAACATGGGTGTGTATTCTATTTTTCTTGAATAGAATAATTTCCCTCTTCCAAATATGGAATTAATTTTGTAGCAAGTGGTAGGATCACAAATGATGTCCCTTCTCGATGGTTTTTCAGGTTATAATTAGATCAGACTCAAGAGGGATGATAAATTTAGAACCACCTTCAGTACTCATTGGGGCACCTTTTCATATGAAAGAATGCCTTTTGGTCTAATAAATGCAGGCACTACTTTTCAGAGGGATATGCAGATATACTTTGACTATCTGATCAGTAAGATTATTCAAATATATCTCGATGATTTAATCGTCTATTCCAGAAACCGATAAGATCACTTTGATCATCTTAGAAAAAAAAAATTATGTTGCAAAAAAATTAGAATGTCCTTGAACCCTACGAAATCTATCTTTGGTGTCACACAAGGTAAATTTATTGGTCATATTGTTTCTAATTCAAGAATTAATAGTGATCCCGAGAGGGTTGTCACAATCCAAAATCTTCAAGCCTGATGCAGCCCCCCATCCCTCCTAGGGGTTGCTTGACCTCTCGGTCTTGGATCTTAAAATACTAATCCGGATCGACTCCTCGGGCCTTCAATAGACCCTGAACAACTGACACACAGGTCCCTTTATTGTTTCCCGCGGGTCCAAATTACCCACGACCCTGCTCTCCGGCGCTTCTGGCAATACCAATTTGTGAGTACTAGCTCCCGCGCTAGACTCCTTCTCCAATATGACCGCGAACTATGACTGTGGGCTAGTTTCCTTCATGTCTTCGCTCTTCAGAGCTTTTGCAAGCAACTAACTCCTTTTCCTCGGACTCTGGATCCGTGAAATCACCCAGACCAGATCTACGGTTTGCGCTTCTCTGACAGCCAACGACTATGATCCTCTTTGGGACTCCAACCTTCGGGAGTTCCAAGTGTTACAACTCCATTTTCTTCCAGATTTTTAGATCAAGCGCCACGTGCTCTTCTTGACCAACGGTTGAGATCTTTCCTTCATTCCCACTTCGAGCAAATTAGAGTCAACGCTCCTCCGTGTCCTTTCTCCTGGAGTATCAATCCTTTGAAGTAGCAGATCTTCCGCCACATGTCATGTTCCAATTAACGACTCTGATGAGCTCCAACGCTTCAGCCTTCGGTAGTTGTCGTGCTTCCACTCTTCACTTTCCTCCAGAGTGACTTTTCTCTGGAGTAAATCTCCACTCTCCATGTGTCCCTTTTGCTCATCAACGACTCATGTTGAATACGGACTTTCGGAACTTTAACCTTTAGAAACTTACTCGGCAATTTCCCCGGAGCATTCTATCATCGGAGTGATAGATCTGTTGCCTTGTGTTCCAACCATGGATGACTAAGATGATTCCTTACCTTTGGAGCTTTGGACTACTTATGGTCAACGACTCCACTTCCTCCTTTCCTTTTCTCCAGAGTATGCACTTGTGGACTCCACGATCTGTTAACGCATGTCCCTCTTAGATCTGCGGCCACGATTTACTTCGACAGTTCGGACTCTAGGAGTTTTGGCTTCACAAATCTCATTTTCCTCTGGAGTACTCTTCTCCCAGAGTACACAGATCTTCGTTGCGTGTCCTTCCTCAGATCGAAGACCTTGATGGAATCCACTACTTTGCAACTTCGGGATTTTTTCTCTTTGCTCCGCACAAATCTTCTAGAGATTTGCGTCATGGACTCTTTGATATGTTGCCACGTATCCTCCTTGATACCGACGATGTAGATTAAATTCGCAGCTACGAGACTTCGACAATCCCGCACTTACAACACCTTCCAACCTTTGAACACTCAGAGTGTCGAAGGACTCCAAGACTAACTTCCTTGCAACTCTTCCTTGATCTAACGGTCTTGAACAATTTTTCTTCCTCTTGAACGGATCTTTCTCATTAATTTGGGGAACCTTAAAAGACTCCACCCTATTGAAGACTTCTCGCCGCTACCTCTTATGATTGAGAATGGTTTTTGGGTTGATTGTTTTTATGAGGATAATATACAAACATGATAGTAAAGTTAAATATTGAATAGTCTCTTCATGATATCTTGTTCATTTTTCAAGAAAAGATGGTATGTATATATCAACATTCTCATTTCAAGATGTTAGATTGGATGTTGGTAAACTTTTTTTTGATGTCTTTGTTTTCACTTTTCCCCTTCATTTCCCTTTTGTGTTGCATGCTTTTGTTAGTCTCAAAGCCAATTTAATCATGATGACAAATTGTTTTAGATGTTTAGTTTAATGTGTCTTATATATGCACTAACTTGAGTATGATGGTATATAGATGATCTTTTTCAGTCGTGGCAACAATAGAGGGGGAAACAAAGGGAGGTTACCCAACACATGTTGGAAACCTGGGGGGCATAAGAAGTTAAGGTTCTTTATACAGTTTGATGTTAATTCTGATGAATTTCGGCAGCTTATTCAAATAGGACATTTGAATCTTGGTGGACAACATGCTTTACCTCAGCCCCAAGTTCCTCCAAATGTTATATTGCAGCCTCGTCTTGGCATTGTTAATGTCCCCGAGTCTTTTGTTCAACCACCTAATGATGGATGGGGTGGTATTCCTGCCAATCCCTCCTCTGGTATCAATCAATGGCCTATTGATCCACACTCGTCTGCACCTGTTCACACAACATTACATGTCACTACAAATGAAACTATGCCTCCCCCTCCTCCACCTAAAGACCACAAATTTTCCATCCACGACTCTCAAACAAACAAAGGTAAGCATCCAATCACCTTTCCCAGCATAGATAAATCTTCTTCCTCTGCTCACTCCAAGATGAAATCAACAAGCAGTGATAAGAGAAATATAAGTGAGTTGCATCCAGAAGTAGCACATCTGGAAGAGAAGAAGTCTCACTATAAAGACTTCATTAGAGAAAGGGAAGAATTCTTCAAAAATAAATCCCCTAAGTTATTTTAATTTGGTCTTAATGGATACTCAACAATGACACTTTTTCTTTTGGATAGATGATGGAATTATGATATTTATTTTTTAGACTTTAAAATATCATATTATATTTTGGGAGTTACAAGTGGCATATGTCATGATGTTTTGATTCATGTTTATGGTATACTTTATGATATTGATTTCTTATATTTATTTATATTATGGAGTGACAAGGGAAAGCTAGAAATGAGTATTGAAAATAAAGGATGTATAATAGAGGGGGGGCCCACCTATTTAGATATTACATTATTTAGTATTTATTTTTATCATTAAAAAATACTTGTCCTATTATTGGCTAAAGTTATTTAACTTTAGTAACTAAAAGTAGTTCAACTATCTGAAAACTACCTTTCAGAGAATAAAAGAAGGAAAATAAAGACATGAGGAATTAGAGAGAGATATTTTTGATAAGGTTTGCTCTTGTTTCAAATTGAGATTTATGATATTCATTCTTTCATTTTCTGAGTTTTATAAGAGCTAAATTCTCTTGTTGACAATGGGATTGTTCTAAAGGTGGTAAAGAAGAAATGACTAAGAAGCATAAACTTTTGACATGCTTCAAAAGGTCATTCATTTATCTTGACAGTCTTTTTAGTTTCATCAGAATTCCTGAATTAATTTTCAGTGTTGATTAAAACTATTTTGCAAGACTTGATGAGCTTGTGGCTTGGTTGATCCAGTATATTTTAGTCTTGGTCTTTTTCTTTCAGACAACAGTTGTCTTTGTATGATAGTTAAAATACGATCCTAGAATTCTAAGTTTGATTTTTGTACATACCCTTGCAGGGATTTGAAAAGAGACATTTGGATGTAACTTAGAAAAGTCATTATTAATAATAATAAAATATGGTTTCTTCTCAATTGAGAGTGTGGTTACTGGTTTTCAGATTGTATGTAATCTTTATTTTATTCATTTAAATTTTCATAAACTTTATACATAAACATTTTTACTTTTTTATCAAAAGCATATAACTTAATAATAGCATAAGGCCTAAGAACATATTTCTTAATGGTTGATTGATAATTTTGAGTAGGCTATAAGCCCAATGTAACATTCTCGCCTATCTCACCCTAGCCTAGTGGGATTCAAAAATGCTTGAGTGAGGACTTTTTGTTCCTCACATCAACACATACTTCTCCTCATTTCTCTATATTAATACCTTGGATCATGGAATCATATTGGACCCTCTTGGAGTCTTAATAAGGTTGGAGTGTCTACGTTAATATATCTAGTAGAAACCTCGGAACAATGAGTTTATTTGACTTGCATTGGGAGAATAATCGATAGTCATCCCCCTTAATAAGTTTAGAATGGCGCTAAACATTATTTACACATCTGGTGTAAGGTAGGTGATTTGCTCCACCTATTTGCATAAAGTCATAAAATTATGAAAGGTCTTGTTTTGATTCAATGCCCAAAGTGCAGCAAGGAAAGATAAAGAAGGTGGATAGATGATAAAAATTGGTCAAGACTTTGAAAGTTATTTGTGTTTTGGAAGTTATCACATTATGTTATTCTCACTCTAGAAATGAGAAACGGGGAGTGCCATTTCTATGAATCTCATTGAAGAGTGGCCTAAGGGCTACTTGTGCACTTGACTTGTGAGAGAGAGTTTGACAACAATCTTGATATTACATTAGGTAAATTGCACTTGATACAATATGATTATTTATAACATAAGATCACTTTCATAGACATTATGATGAACCTAGGTTCACAACTACCATCTCTCCACTAGGTGTCATATCTTAGACCATTATTTTGGCATTTTTCTTACATCATCATGCAGTGACATTTTCACCTGTAAAGTAGACAAAACATTCGCTTTTTGTGACTTTGTCACTACACGACTTACACTCCCAAATCACCTTTAACATATTGGTTGACTTACTCAACCTCACAAGTTTCGTATTACTTACTCTAACGTGACCAAGTACATAATGCACTTCAATGTTTTTGTGTTGCAAGATTTCTGATTTGCATTAGTTATTATATAAAAGGGTCATATCTAAAACTAAATAAAATGTATGTTAATGTGCATATATGGACACAACTTGCACCTAGCAAGACATTGTACTTTAGGAATTTTGAATGGTTCATGCAAAATATCTTCATCGATAAACATGAGGATCCCATCACCTTTATTTCAAGGGAAGACACCTTGTCTCATTTATGCTTTCGCATATGATCAACTTTATGTACACATAGGGGTATCTTCGAATATTTCTTATTGATTCCTAAGGGTGAGAAAAACATAAAAGGGGATTTCTTGGACCATGACAAAGCTTTAAACATGAAAGGTTGATTGCATTAGCTTGACGGTTATATTTTTGTTGCTTGTAATGGTGTTTTCATGTATAATATCAATAAAGTTCAATACCTTCCTATTGTTGGTAATGGTGTTATTATATTTTATATTGTTCATATCACCATAGAGCAAAGTCTATGGGTCATGAACAAACATTTTCTTAAGTAATATATTGATGCAACTCGATTCTTTGTAATTTCTTAAGTAATGTTGGAGGGTTCAACTCATGCTATACATGTCACCAAAACAAAATATTAAAAAATATTAAAAAATGATTTGTTTAGGTTACTTAGTGAAATGTACCGCTAAGACTTTGCAATGTAAACATCATGTTCTTTGGAAGTTGAGGGATCTACATTCATGTGAATTAAAGGAGGTTAAGGGGGTGGATTCCACTCTAAAGAAGTGAAGGTTGGTTAACAAAATCACAATCGTTGCAAACTTTCATATATGTGAAGTTCAATTAATGAAGAAAGCTCAAGTAGTAAGTGACTTCTCATTTTTGCAAATATAATCTTTATATGAAGATAAAGATAAGTCATAAATATATATTTATGTAGTTCAATTAATCGAAAAAGATAAAAATAAATTATAAATATATATTTATATATAATTCAATTAACAAAAAACTTAAGTAGTAAGTGACTTCTCATTTTTGCAAATAGCTAAGAATTCATGTTATATATATATAAATAAGTCATAAATATATTTATAAATCATATATATAATACAAAATTTAAAATATAATATATATACAAAGTTATAAATATAAAGATAAACATAAGTTATAAATATATATTTATAAGTCATAAATATATATCTAAGCTATAGAATTTGGGATATGATATATATATATATATACATAAACTTTAAACTAATAAATATAAATAAAATAAAAATTACAATAAAAATAATAAATAAAAATAAAGGTAAATTAATATGTATGACTAATAAGTCGTGAATTTTCATTAAGAGACACTTTGGGCTATATTTATAGTCGAGCCCAATTCCAATGTAAAACATCTTTCACTTATTTATATTTTTATCATTCAATTTTTATATATAACTTGTCTCATAATTGTCTCAAAAAATTATCAAGTGTGAGCATTATTGTTATGATTAAATGCCTTAAAAATGATAAAACATTACTAAATTACAGTTTACTTAGAGGAGGAAACCTCTTTTTACAATACATCCACTTCATAATACAATATGAGATGTGATAAGATGATCCTAAGACTAGGTCTCCTTGATATATATATATGAGACAGAGGGGTCCAATTATGATGAGATGGTGCAATGAAGGGTTCTAGCCGACCTACACCTATAACACTAGAAATGTAATAAATCAATATCTATGGCCTAATAAGGGTTTTTATACATAACATGGGGCTTTGTTAAGGGATTAACATGTCCCTGCCCTTCAAACAAGTGTTGTCCTCAACACTTGACTAACCACGAGTGCTTCTTCACGAAGAACTCATCTTTCCATGTCGCTTCTTCCACTAGTAGGTTCTTCCATTTGATGAGGTACTCTGTAATTGCTTGATTTCTCAGCTGCTTAATTCTTGTTTCAAGGATTGTTTATTGCTCTAGTATGAGTTTCCCTTCTTCATTGATCTTTGGTAAAATAGTTTGGACTGAGATCTTATTTTCAATGACCTTGTTTAAGCAAGACACATGGAAGACTGGATGTACACATGAAGATGGAGGCAACTCCAATTTGCAAGTCATACTTCCAATACTTTGCAAAACCTTATAGGGACCATAATATTTGGGTGCTAATTTATTGTCCTTCTTTTGTTTCTTGAGGGACATCTGTTTGTATGGTTGTAGCATCAAAAATACTCAATCCCCCACTTCAAATTCCCTTTCACTATGATGTTGATTTGCTTGTTGTTTCATCCTATTTTGTACCATAACCAATTTTTCGTTCGATAGTTTGAGGACCTCTTGTTAGTTCTCTATGTGGTCCTCCACTACTTGAACCTTTGTATTTCATTTCAAGGGTGATGTAATCTATGGAGGATGATATATATAAAGTGCTAGAAATGGGGACATTTTTTTATGAAGTATGGCATGATGTGTTGTACCACAATTCTGCAAAGGGAAACCACTTGACCCATTGTGTTTGTTTATCGAATGCAAGGCAACAAATGTATCCTTCTAGACATTTATTCACAATCTCAATTTGGCCATCGGGTTGAAGGTGGTAAGATGAGTTGTGAGCCAATTGAGTACCCAAACAAGAAAACAATTCAGTACAAAAATTTCCAGTGAAAATTGGATCACTATCACTTACAATAATCTTGGGGACTCCATGTAGCTTTTGAACTATTTCCATGAATGCTTCGGCTAATGTACTTTCTTTAAAAGGATGAGAAAGAGAGCAAAAATGTGCATACTTTGCCAGTCGATCTACTACTACCATAATGAAAATATTTCCTTTGGATTTGGGTAAACCTGTAATAAAATCCATTGAAACTTATTCCCAATGCTGACTTGGTATAGTTAATGGTTTTAGGAGACTTGGATTCTTGATTGTCTCTCCCTTATTTTGTTGGCAGACTAGACATTTAGACACAAACTTTTGAACATCAATTTTAAGACCTTCCCAGAAAAATCCTTCTTGATCATGTGGCATGTTTTCAAGAGTCCTGAATGTCCTCCTATAGGAGAAGTGTGCAATTCCAAAAGGACTTTTTGTTTGAGTTAGGAATTCTTACATAAGAATAGGTGATTATGATACCATAGAAAATCATTCTTCCATACAAAATTATCTATTGAAATGGGGTCCTCATGTAGTTGTTGAATGATCTTGCATACCTCTTGATCTTAGTTCCATTCTATCATTTCTTCTTCCACCCAATCAAATTAAGAAATAGAAATAGCACATAGTGAACCTTTGTTTCCTCTTCTTTCCTTGAAAGGGCATCTGCCACAACATTATGTTTTCCTTTTTTGTAGATAATTTCAAAGTCATAACCTAACATATTTGTAACTCATTTATGTTTCTCTTATGAAGATAATCGTTGCTCCAAGAAGTACTTCAAACTATCATGATCTGTTTTTACTTTGAAGTCTCTTCCTAACATATAAAGGCGCCAATTTTGAACTACATGTAATATGGCCAACATTTATTTTTCATAAATGGGTTTGACTAAACTTTTTCCTTTAGGTTGGATGCTTTCAAAGGAAATGGGCCTTCCTTCTTGAATTAAAACTACACCAATTCCATGGCCCAAGGTATCACATTCCACAATAAATGTTTTTGTAAAGTCAGGTGTGGCTAGGACAGGAGTTGTACACATGGCCTCCTTAAGTTTTTCAAAAGATTTGGTTGTTTCTTTAGTCCAAGAAAATGTTGCCTTCTTTAATAATGTTGTTAGATGTGCTTCTATTTGACCATAATTCTTGACAAACTTTCGGTAATAGCTTGTCAATCCTAAGAATCGTCTAAGTTTCTTCAAGGTTTTGGGAATTGGTCATTCCTTCATATCTTTAATTTTATTAGGGTCCACTTTTACACCTTCATGAGATACAATATGACCCAAATATTCCACTTCTTGAACCCCAAAGGCACACTTGAAAAGATTTGCATAAAGTTGTTGCTCTTCCAATAGTTGTAATACTGTGTCAACATGTTGTACATGATCTTCCCAAGATTTTTTGTAGATTAGTATGTCATCAAAAATACTGACACAATTTTTCTAAGGAAGGGCTTGAAAATAGAATTCATAAAGCATTAAAATGTTGAAGGTGCATTAGTAAGTCCAAATGGAATAACCAAAAACTCACAATGACCTTCATGGGTTCTAAAAGTTGTTTTAGGAATGGATTCCTACCTCATTCTGATTTGATGATATCCCCAATGAAGATCCAACTTAGTAAATAATTTTTCTTTGTGCAATTCATCTAATAATCCATCAATAACAGGAATAGGAAACTTATCTTTGACGGTCATTTTTTTGAGTTGTCTATAATCTGGACTCATATGCCATGAACCATCAATTTTTGTAACCAACACCAGTGGTGAAGAGAAAGAACTTTATTTAGGTTGAATGATGTCAGTCTCTAACATTTAATGGAACATGTGCTCGATTTCACTCTTCTATGCATATGGATACCTGTAAGGCCTAATGTTAGGTGGTACACTTCCTGGTTGCAAATGAATAACATGGTCATGATCTTGAGCAGGTGGAATACCCTTAGGCATTTCACCAAATACCTTGGAATGATTGTTGATAAATATTTGGAGATCTAGTGGAGCAGAGAATAGAGATGCTTGAACATCAAGTGATCACAATTGTGCAATTACACCATGGTGTCCCTTTTTGAGTAATTTTTTATCCTATTAGATCTTATCACTTTAGAGGGTTTCCCTTGGATACCTCTAAGCTCAATTTCCTTACCATCTGAGGAAAATCTCATGAAAATATCTTGAAAATTAAGGACCATTGTTCCTAATGATTGTAACCATTGGACCCCTAACACAACATCAGTACTACCCATTTGGATGGAAATCATGGGGCTATCCAAAAAATACTCCCCTATGTTGAGATTAATACTATGACATTTCTCTGAACAGTTTATGGCACCTCAATCTGAAATCATTACTTGAAACTTTGGTATGGGATATATAAAGCAATTAATATATTTTCCTAATTTGTAATTGATGAAAATATGGGTACTACCTTAATCAATCAATATTGTCACCTTCTTCGTTTTAATGTATCCTTGTATCTTGAGGGTTTGTGGGGTATTGATGTCGAAACATTCATGACAAGATATTGTTGGAGTAGTCTCTTCTAGGTCTGGATCTTATGGCGATTCTGATTCTGAATCTTCTTCCTCTTCGTGGTTGATGTAGAATAATTTCCTCTCAATGCATTTATGCCCCTTACTATACTTTTTGTGATAGTTGAAACATAGTCCTTTTGCTCTTCTTTCGTCCATTTTTTGAGGTGTCAACCTTGTCGATTGATGTACGGTTGTCTTATGAGCCCCAAAACAATTTCTACTTCATGTGTATGCTCCACTAGTAGAGTTGTGTGTAGCCTTATCCCTGGCTTGAATATGAAAAGCAGATTGCATAACTTCCATAATATTTTTAGGACGTCTTAAAAAAAGATCTTGTTTAATGTCCTCTTTTAATCCACCCATATAAGCTTGCAACAATTGTTCACCGCTTATTTCATCCATCGTTGTGGCCAATACATAAAAATTTGAATTATAATCTTCATTATCATCTAAGTGCTTGATTCTTGTCAATTGACTCCCACACTTTCCCATATTGCGCTTCCAAGTCTCTTGTAAATAAACCCAAAGTGTAATGATAAAGAGAGGTTTTCCATTTAACTACCCATTGATACCATTAATATGGTTTTATCTCAAAGTTCAATGTTGTTATGTGAATCCTTTTCTTATCATCCATAATATTATGTAGTTCAAAATATTTCCTTATTTGGTTCACCCAGGTAAAGACCTATGTTCCATCAAATTTCTTTAATGCAATCTTGGGAAAGTTGAAGTTAGGACCCCCATCGTAATTAACTCCACTACTAAAGTTAAATCCACTAGAAAATGGCTCATTATCGGTAGTTTGTTCAACCATAATACCACCTGTATTTTCCTTAGTTCCTTGTATTTTGATATTTTCTTTAGAGACTCTCTCATCTAGAGCATGAAAGATCATGGAAGACATGGAATTTTGCAATTTCTTCATAGATTTTTGTATTTTTTCTTTAAGGTCATTCTTAGTTTCATCCATATTCTTATCTAACTCATCCATTGTTATTGACCTAACATTCAAATCATTAAGTTGTTCCTCCAATTTGGATAGCTTGTTATGCATGTCCTCATTTTATTCATGAGTTATAGATGAAACTTTGAGAGGTTTAATTGGTGTTGACATCCTTTTTGGACCCATGTGGAATAACAATAATAATACGCCTTTATTTCCTCTGTATCACAAGTTTTGAATCACCAAAAACAAATCTTCCAATAAAATGTTATGCCAATTGAAAGTTACATACCTTTCAAACTCTTAATTTGGAGTATGTTCTCCTAGATGGCCTTCTTTCTTGTGTATTTTTGAAATTTCGGCCTTTCTAAGCCTAAAATTTTGGCCTATATTACTCTGGTATTTCCTCTCTTCAATGCCATAGTTCTGATCAAAATTGGATGTTCCAAGTGGAAGTTAGGGTAACTTTCCCAAACCTTGTTGATTTTTGGCCTTTCCAAGACAACGAACTTGTACAGAATGCCCCACGCCGAATATTTGATATTTGATTCTGAAACTTGTACCAAAAATACTACAGACTTTCCTATTTCAAATGAAACTAGTCTCATTGAATTTGGATCCTCGGTGAAGAATATATGATGATTTTGTTGAATTTTAATGCTTAGCTCATGCACATGTGATTTATTTATGTTTAACATGTACTTAACCATAACCATTGTAGCAACAATACACAAGTTGCAGTAAACCATTATCACAAGAAGAATAACCATGCACAATAAGACACCATAATTTGTCTTGGTAAAACCCTTCTCAATCAAGGGAAAAACCCAACAATCCTTTGCTTATATTGCCAAGAGAAGATCCACCATCTACCACCAAACCCTAGCACACAAGAGGATGCCCTTTAACTAAGAAATCTAGCACCTTATCAAGATGAACACTTCATTTGTACAAGTAGGTCTCAAATCATGAGATGACAAGTGAGAGTGATCCACAATGGGGATCTATCTCTCATATAAATACAAGACTTAGACACATCAAATGGAAGTGTCTATTGGCACAATAGGGTCGACTTCTATAACTCAATGATATAATTAATCATTACACAATATTAATTATATTTTCATGGTGGGATCGACTTGTACCCTTTTACACCATTAGGGTTACATAGTAAATCTTACTCTTAGACAATATAGCAAGGATCTCTCACATCCTCTAGTGCTTAGCCACTAGGGACACATCCACTTATGCTTAGCCACATGGACGTCACTCTCAACATATTAACTCAACTAAGTCCATAGGAGTACCATCTGGAGAGCCATCTCATGTCGACTCAACTAATTCCATAGGATTCAGACAAGAGAACATCTCAAGTCATCTCAACTCAGTCCAAAGGAGTACGGCAAGAGACCACACGTCATCTCAACTCAGTCCAGAGGAGTATGACACACCCATCACATGGGCTATATCACAGACGTATCAACTCAGTCCATAGGAGAATGATCTGGAGAATGTCTAATGAATTTGTAATAAAAAACACTCCCTCTTAGCTAGGGAGGCATTCTCCACCAGGGAAAGTCTCTCACGGAAGTACTCGAACTTTGTCATGGCAAGCGGTTTGGTGAAGACATCTGCAACTTGCTCGTGTGTAGAAAGGTATTGCACATGTATTGCTTTCCTCTGCACCATATCTATGATGTAATGGTATTTGATCTCAATGTGTTTCGATTTATCATGAAACATAGGATTCTCGGAGAGCTTCACACAGCTCTAGTTATCGCAATGGATAACGGTGGAATCCATCTCATGACCGAATAAATCTAAAAGGAGCTTATGAAGCCACACTGCTTCGGGGACTCCCACACATAATGCAATGTACTCTGCTTCTACGATACTCAAAGCCACAAAAGTTTGTTCACTGCTGCGCCAGGAAACCATGGCAGCCACCAAGGTAAAACAACAATCAGATGTGATCTTCCAGTCCACTGCACTCCCTGCCCAATATGTATCGGCATATCCCTAGAATCTCATGTCTACACTAGAGGCATATCTTAGGCCATAACCAACTATGCCTCGTAGATATCTCAACAAATGTTTCACTATTATCTAGTGTGTCTGTCTCAGCTGACTCATAAACTGACTGAGTACACTCACTGCATAGCATATATCAGGTCTAGTGTTAACCAGATACATCAATGATCCAATCAATTGTCTGTAAATATGTGGATCAATCTCACCTGACTCGAAAGAAGCCTCATCCATCTTCTTCAAATTTATCACCATCGGTGTAGGCATGGATCTGCAGTCAGTCATCCTAAATTTATTCAATATCTCGACTATATATTTTCCTTGACTCAGAAAAATCTCATCAGTCCTTTGCCATACTTATAGTCCCAAGAAGTAGTGCATCATACGAAGTTCCATCTTGAATTCATAAGTCAATGCACTCTTGCATTCAACAATAAGACTTTCTGAACTGGTGAGGAATAAGTCATCAACGTATGGGACCAAAATTAGGCACTCGTCACCAACAACGTGGTAGTATAGGTTTGGATCAGGAACACTCTTGTTGAAGCCCAAACTCATCAAGTATCCAACAATCATGCTCAAGGTGCCTACTTTATTCCATATAGGGCTTTCTTCAACCTGTATACATGAGACTCCTTCTCATGTGTCACAAATCCATCTAGTTGCTTGATGTAAGATTCTTCCCCAATCTCACCATTGAGAAAGGCTGTATTTACATCCATATTATGTAGTCTCCAACCCATGGATGATGCAAGAGAAATAATCGTACGGATAGAAGTGTATTCGAAAACATGAGCAGATGTCTCCTCATAATCTATTCCCTCCACCTGAGAGAATCTTCTAGCCACAAATCTCACTTTGTACTTCTCGACACTTCTATCAGATGCATGTTTGATCTTATAGATCCATTTGGAAGTCACTACAGACTTCCCTTTCAATCTCGAAACAATATCCCACACATCATTCTTCAAGATGGATTGATACTCTTTGGTCATGGAATCTTGCCAAAACTGTTGTCTTGGTGCTTCTCCATGACAAGAAGGTTCAATATCAATGATGTGGCTCATAGCTGAAACATAGCTTGAAAATATATGTGGTCTCTTTCTCTCTCGTAATGTATCATGAGGAGTTGCATGTTTCTATACCTCCTGCAGAGTTTGTCGAGCTCATGTAGGCTTCTTATGGCCTACTACCATGTCTCTAGGAACATCAACTGGAGCTACAGGATCAACTGGATCAATAGTTTTCTCCCTCTGAATTGCTGAAGGGGGAGAAGGTATTGTCTCTTCCTTCTTCTCAAATAGTTTGACTCCCTCTGAGTCAAGTGACTCCCTCTGAAGTCGAAAGGATAACCATCTTCCTTTTCTTGTGTTTCTAACCTGGAGACATCCCATGTCTTCTCAGGTCTTCTAATGCCTCTACAATACTTTGTTGGCCTCCCATACTAGGATAATAACCAATATGACCTCCCATAGGGATAAAAATAAAAAATGGCCTCATGTACTAGAATAATAACCAACCAAAGAAAAAAAATTGGACTCACGTACCAGGGATCATGGCCCTTCAATAATGAAATAAGAAATTCGGCCTCCCGTACTACGATAATAACCAAGATGGCCTCCCATAGGGATAACAACCAAAATGGCCTCTTGTACTAGGATAATAAGCAACCAAGATAATTTGGACTCCCGTACCATGGATAATGGTCCAAGTCATGAGGGCTCCCATACCAGGGATAATACCCTTCATTATCAAAAGAAAACTACTACAGAGTTATGATGAAATCAATTAAGGAAAGTAGTACAAGACTTACCTTAGTCTTCAATCATGCTCAATATTTCTTTTGGTCTTTCCGAGAAGAATGAGATAGAGAAGAACTCCTTATCGTTCTTGCTTGCATTACTTGACTTCTTTTGAGGTGGCTTATGTTGCTTTCCTTTCACATCACTAGCTGCAAGTCTAGTCTCATAGTGACAAGGTCTTGAAACCTTGCACATTACTAGTTGCAAGTCTAGTCTCTTTGATATTCAAGTCTTAGTCTCCTTGAATAAGGTGCACTTATAGCACACACTAAAAAGTCATGCCAAGAATCATTTTGAAACAAGTTTCAAAAATTTACCTCAAAATGAAAATGTCTTCAAATTTAGATTTAGAAATTGGCCGATATACTTTCTCAGATATTCCCTTTATCACAACTCTAAATCTGCCCTTGTTTAACTTTAGAATAGGTCTAAAATTTGCTTCAGAATTTGCCTCAGAACAGGCCTTAATATGTTCATAAGGAATTGCCTTATCCTTGTTGTACCAACACCTTTTCTCAGCTCATTACCCACTTGTAATATGTTATTGCCACAATGTTGTTGCAACCTCCCTTCTTTGTTGTACCAGGCCTCTGCAACTTCTGTTACATGCCTTTAACAACAATGTTATCTACCCAAAATTTTCCAAGACTGTCCCAGCCTTGACTGTTGTCCTAAACCACTAGGTCGAGTCTCTTCCTCACCTACAACAACCCTCTTCTCTGCTGCCAACACTTCTCTCTTATTGCGGATGCTTCGACTAGGCATGTGGCTATGGCTAGGATTTCTCCCCAAGCCTGTGGCCACCCTATCTTGGACATTCGGCCCTCCTCATCTCTCCTCATAGAGCTCGACCTCCTCTTTTGTTCTGCGATTAATTTTGTAATGGTTATTTTGTTAGGACTCTTCTGCAGCAGCCCTAGATGGGCCTCTCCATGCTAGTAACCACCTTAAACAAGGCTCAGCCAAGTCTAATAGGCATGCGGCTAGCCTTGAACTTCACCACATAAATTTAAGGGAAGGTTTACCCCTCTCCTTTACACCAGCGACAGGGGTTTAGCATCCCTCAACCTCCCACGACCTTCCTTCATTTGACTGTGCAATGGTCTTCTTTGGGAACTGCTCTGATACCATGTTGAATTTTAATGCTTAGCTCATGTACATGTGGTTTATTTATGTCTAGCATGTACAGAACCATAACCACTGCAACAACAATACAAAAGTTGTAGTAAACCAAGATCACAAGAAGAATAACCATGCACAATAAGACACCATAATTAGCTTGGGAAAACCCTTCTCAATCAAGGAAAAAACCCAGCAATCCTTTGCTTATATTTCCAAGAGAATATCCACCATCCACCACCAAACCCTAGCACACAAGAGGGTGCACTATAACTGAGAAATCTAGTGCCTTAGAAGGATCTGCACTTCAACTGCACAAGTAGGTCTGAAATCATGAGATGACAAGTGAGAGTGATCCACAATGGGGATCTATCTCTCATATAAATACAAGACTTAGACACATCAAATGGAAGTGTCTATTGGCACAATAGGGCCAACTTCTATAACTCAATGATATAATTAGTCATTACACAATATTAATTATATTTTCATGGTGGGGCCAACTTGTACCATTTTACACAATTAGGGTTACATAGTAAATCTTACCCTTAGACAATATAGAAAGGATCTCCTACATCCTCTAGTGCTCAACCACTAGGGACATGTCCACATGTGCTCAGCCACGGGGACATCACTCTCAATAGATTAACTCAACTAATTCCATAGGAGTACCATCTGGAGAGCCATCTCATGTCGACTCAACTAAGTCCATAAGAGTCAGACAAGAGACCATCTCAAGTCGTCTCAACTCAATCTAGAGGAGTACGACAAGCGACCATGCGTCATCTCAACTCAGTCCAGAGGAGTATGAAACACCCATCACATGGGCTATCTCACAGATGTTTCCACTCAGTTCAGAGGAGAACGATATGGAGAATGTCTCATGAAGTTGCAATCAACAACAGATTTTACCTGGAACGCCTTTTTGAGACTAGTAATAGGAATAGTCAGAAACCTTGTCTTACACTAGGTGTATATCCGAAAGTATAATGAACTAGAAGCTAAAACAATTTACCGCATATACCTTGATATGTCCTCTAAATAACCTCCAAGTTTCGTTGTCTAAGTTGTCCCAGAAAAAAATTTATAGCGAAGATTATAAGATGACTTGCTTGGAGAAGAAAAACCCTGGGATCAATGCTTTGATACCAATTGTTATGATCCAACGCCTTAAAAATGATAAAAAAAAGTCACTGAATTATAGTCCACTTCGAGGGGGAAACCTCCTTTTACAATATATCTACTTTAGAATATAATATGATATGTGATAAGATTATCCTAAGACTAGGTCTCCTTGATATATATATATATATATATATGAGACAAAGGGGTACAATTATGATGAAAGGATGCAATGAAGGGTTCTCCCGACCTACACCTATAACACTAGAAATATAATAAACCAATATCTAGTGCTTAATAAGGGTTTTTATACATAATATGGGGCTTTATCTAGGGCTTAACAATTATCTGCTCCATTGGTATCCAATCCAAGTGGCAAGTGGAGCCACCACAGTTGTACCAACATGCGCATTCATAACACCATGTCATACAACAACCATTGTGTGTTCATGTGCAGTTGTATTAATACCATATTCATCCAACAATCATTGTACAGTATTTTATGTAGTTGTCGTCATACCATCTTCATCCAACAATTGTCGTACAATATTTTATGTAGTTTTCATTGTATCATCTTTCACCAACAGTCGTCGTATAACAATTTATAGTGGCCTCCATACCATCTTCCATCATTGTACGAATAATTATTGTGCCATACAATTGAATTAAAACGTTGTATGGTTTTATTAAAGAACCCTACAATTATCATTGCACCATACAAATTAATTGAATTGTTGTGTGGTTTAATTAAAGTGTTATATGACTTATTATTGTGTCATACCATATATATGTACACAATTTAATTACTTGCCTATGGATTTGTATGACAAGAACTAGGACATTGCTCCACAATTCCAATTGAAGTCAATTAATTCAAAAAATTTAAAGGGGATGACAATAGATTGACTTAGTCAAAATTGAGCCAAAAAATACTCCTTCTGCAACTAGAAAAATGGCAGAAATTAACTCAAGGATTGAGAAACTAGAAAGAAAGTCCAAAAATAATTAAAAAGACTTGAGGAAAAAATGGATAGAAACTAGGAAGAACTAAGGGAAGAGATTAGAAAAAAAATGAATCTTAAATAGGATTTAACACATAGTCTCAGAGATGAGATCACTACACACATAAAAAAAAATGAAATGAAACAAAACATGGATAAGATGAGAATAGAGATGACAACATAAATTAATACAAAAATACAAGACCAAATAGCTTCTAAGATAGATATAATTGAGAAATATCTCAGAGACATGGAATCCTTGACCCACATAAACCCATTGAATACGAATCCTTGAAAAGTTACTCAACTCTTCAAACACCTTTAACACCACTCCTCTATAACCTAACCCTACAAGTGCACTTAAAATGCAAACAAACATGTTTCCCAATGGCTTACCAATTGTTAATGTCAACCAACCACCACCCTATTCAACTCAACCAATGTTTTGATGCCTAATGAGATTAAAACTAGAGTTACCCAAATTTAACAGAGATGAAAAGCATAATGTGGCTTGGAATGACAAGGTAGAGGAATATTTTGAAATACATAACATTCACTTCGACAAGGAAACAATAAAGAATAATTTTATGCAGCTTCAAGGCCATGCATATAATTGGTACGTGTGGTGGAATTCTGCGACCAAGGTCACCTATTATATTTGGGCCAAGTTCAAAGATGATTTTTTAAGAGGTTTCAAGGTATGAAGAGGAGGACTTCTTTGTAAAAATTACAAGAATACAAAAAAAATGTGATGTAGATGAGTACACTCATGAATGGAAAGCCTTGGCAACGTGAGTACTTGAATTATTAGATGATCAACTACTTCATACTTATGTGTATGGATTAAAACCTTACATAAGGGTGGAATTACAAATTCATAATATCACAACCATGGATAAAACCCAATGTAAGGCAAAAATCACTAAAAATAAATTAAATAGTTCATCTCGAAAAAGATTTGACCATGTTTATTCAGGCGAAAACCGCCTCAAAGCACATACTTTGGAAATTAAAGGTATCCTTCATTCCATCTCAGAGAAGAGAATAATTACATTTTAGAAGCCCAATGACGAAGGAAGTGGAAATTCAAATATTGTGGAGACAAGTGGTCACCAGGGCACAAATGCAGCAAGAAAATTCATACAAATATGAAGGTGAAAGAGAATCAAACACTTCCATCAACAACTTCAATGATGAAGAGAAAAGGAAGGAAAATAAGTGTCATAGATGTGGTAAGAATTGAGTTCCAAGTCTTGAATGTGCATCCAATCACTTATATCATTGAAAAATTATAAATGGGAAAGAAGTAAAGCTTCCCACTAAAGATGATATATTATACTCTAATGAAGATGAAAAATCACCAAAAGTATCATTATCATCGATCACATGCATTAGGCAAAGTCGTAAGGAAGATGAATCAAAGATATTTAATAAGCTTATAGTATGAGGAGAAGAAGTGCAGCCACCTATAGCACAATATTCCCCACCTCATCTAAGGAACAGTGGTACTATCTGTAAAATTCAAGATCTAAAACCCATGATATCACTTGCAGCAATTACAAGACAAGTGGAACCAAGTACTCTAAATTTCAAGGGAAACATGAAGGGTAAAAATATCACAATCTTAGTAGATTTTGTATGTACACATAAGCTTGTGGATATTAATCTTGCAAGATGTTTAAACCTTTTTGTATAGATACAAAATCTAGAACTAGAATATAGATATTATGCTCTACCACTTAGTGGAATGGACATGGTGTTAGGAGAAGAATGGTCGATGAAATTGGGTACCTATGCCACAAACCTAAAAGAGAAATTTATAGAATTTAAATGGCAAGGGAAGAACTACAAAGTATATGGGTCAGAAATCCTATGTCAACTGCTAAAAAATGTCACAAATATTCAAAAACAAATATGGAGTCAAGATGATTATCCAGAACAGAAGAAAAAATCATTCAATATTTCTTTGAGGATAAAACATTATTAAAGGGGAAGGCAATGATATATACATAAAGTCTAAGGTAATAAATATAAATAAAATAAAAGGTACAATAAATATAATAATAAATAATAATAAAAGTAAAATAATAAGTATGACTAATGAGTCGTGACTTTTCATTAAGAGGCACCTCAAACTATAAGTATAGTCAGAGCTAGTTCTAATGTAAAGCATCTTTCTCTCATTCATATTTTTATGCATCAATTTATATATATAACTTGTCTCATAATTGTCAGAAGAAATTATCAAGCATGAGCATGATCCACTCCAAGATATTAATGTAATTATTATATTAATTCATCACATCAAGACATAGCTTTACGAGAAAGGTCACCTTGAGGACTATAAAATCCTAAGGCCACTCATCCTTGTAACTCATATCATTTATTCATATATATTATCCAATATCTATATATTATTTGTCTTATATGGATTTT
>ML791932.1:0-61807 GCA_009831015.1 Picea engelmannii
CCCCTCATGATCAGAGATGGTTAACATACAACCGGGAAATGGGTTGCTTGACATTTGGTTAGGTTTAGATTCGTTCTAGTATCAATGGCTTATGTATCGATAGTTTGGTGCACTGTCTACTGCATCATGAACGGATGAATATGAGGAGGAGCTATTCTTGGAAACCGTTGGATTCTGAATTTTCATTAACTGTAGGAATATTTTCATGCAGAAGGGATAGACATTTCTTATCAGATGAAGCTCTTGATTAGTGAAGATCTTCAAGAACTTATATTAAACCCGTAAGTTCCCAATGCATAGACCATGATTGCCTGAAGGTGATGACTCAATCTGAATGTTTTACGCTGCTTCTCACAATTTTGCTTCTACTTGTCATGTGGGTTAATATTGTATTTGCTCTTGCAATTAAATGAAGAATGACTGAAGTTATAAGGCTGAGATCACACAAGTTAGCAATAGAAAGTCAAGCCTTAGGAGCTTGTGCACAATTCATAGTCAAATTTTGATAAGGAAGAATGGAAAAATACACTGAAGTTATTAGCAGCATAGAGTCAAGCTTTAGGAACCTCTGTACAATTCATAGTCAAATTTTACTAAGGAAGAATGGAAAAATAACCAGAAAAATCCATGCCCGTGTGCGCAAGGCATAAACTAAGCCCTCGGGTGCTTGTCACGGTCCAAAAAGGGTTTTTCGCATGTGAAAAGGGTTTGTCATACTTCAAAATGGACTTGTCTCTGTCCAAAAGGGTCTTTTCGTGTGTGAAAAGGGTTTGTCATACTTCAAAAGGGACTTGTCTCGATCCAAAAGGGGCTTGTCCCGCGCGAAAAGGGGCTTAAGTCTATTAGCCTAGGAGTCTATCATAAGACACAGCCTAAAAGTGCAACATTTCGGGAGTTTTTCGAGCCTCGAGAGATCGACGACACAGATTGTGTCGCATGCCCAACCTTTAAATCAACGATCATCAGAGTTCCCTTGTCGAAGTTCCCCTTGCGACCTAAATCTCGAGCGCACCGATGGGCACACCTCTGATGAACGACCTAGATTTGATAAGTGCCATCCGTAGTTCCCCGAGAAGATCAATGGTCATCACGCCAGCGAGGCATTGTCAGAGCCAATGAGAGAATGCCACGTGGACATGTGGAACCCACCAGATGCATATGTAAATATATCAAAATTGGGTGACACATGTCCCGTTTCCCTACCACCTTAGTGCCATCATGGAGCCAATTTAAGCTCCCTAAAATAAATTCACTTTGAGATCATATAGTATTAGGATAAGCTCAATGTTATAACTAGACAATAGAATTTGCTTTGCAGGGGATTATAACTTGAAAGAATGTCTTAATCAAAGAGTTACAATGTTTATAAAAGGACTTCAATACCATTGACAAAGCCATTTCTGTCAGTAGGCATCCATAGCCTCGACAGGAATGTCATTTAACCCACTCAAATGATTTAATCCCATCCAATAGTTGTATCCACATGATGTATACTTCCATAAAGGTTACTTTAAAAGCATATACCTGCTACCTCTCAACCCGACATTGCTTCGTTTCCAACAGGCCTATTCAGTACCTCGATGAAGTTGTATCGGTATCATCTGTGCATTTACCTGCTCCTAACGAGCATGTTCAGTACCCCGACGAGTTTACACACACTTCCCACACTTAAGTGCTTTCAACCTTGTTATGCCACTTTTAAATAACAATACAATTACAGATTTATTGATGACAAAGAGAGCGGGTTGATACTAGAGGTTAATTGCAATACAGGTTAATAGTTGATCATGCTATTTATTTGCTTTCAAAACTGGAATTTTTATCATGGTTTAGAGATTTTAGATCTCGTTTAAGAAATCATCTAGAGAATGGGGAAGCACTTAAAAGTGATTCCTTAAGAATATGGACAGCGTAAAAAGTTTAAAGATCATCGTAATTCTCAAAGATTTAAACCACATCTTTGGTGTAATACTCTCGCAAAGAAAATTTGAGGACAAAACGAAAGTGACAATTGACTTAAAAATCAGGTGTCCAAACTATATCTTAATATCAGGACCTCTTTGAACTATTTCAAATTGCTTAAAAACAAAAGTCTTAAAATGAATGCTTCCTTCGACAATCTCTCTTTGATCATAAATATATTGATTCAAAAAGACAGACAAGAAGAAAACTCATTCAAAGAAATCAAAGAAAACAAAAAATATACAACAAACCAAATCAAATTTTATTAATGGGATTCAAAATCAGAAGTATATAAAACTAGCACAGCCACATAATTGTGGCTGATCAACACCGAAAGGTTGATAAGATGAAAAGAATTCTTAAAAGAATATATTAAATTTTATTATTGATTAACAAATAAACGGTTGGGCTTCATTTATCTAGTGTTAATATTTTAATTTGTGTTAATCACTTAGGTGGCAATCAGTTAGCTATCAAAGTAAGTTTTAAATATGATTAGGTAAATGTAAAAAACTAAACACATAAACGAATGTCTTTATAATAGCTAGGAAGTTAATGATTGAAATCACAGCCATTTATTTTGTGTGACTACTAAGAATATTCCAGCCATATTTAATCCTGTCCATAGAAAACTTATTAAGCACTAAACCCCTATTAAATCTGCCCATTGTCAAAAGGTGTACGCCTTTCGGCGTAAAAAAATAAATCAAAACAACAAAAGAAAAACCAAAAAAAAAATGACCAATAACAAAACAAGGCCAACCTCTCATAGAGAATGAGGATCAAAAGGAAGAACTACAAATTTCATAGTTTTGCGTATAGGCAGGTTCTTTTCTTAAGATAGTGATGCATGATACATCATTTTGACCAAGCTTATTATTAAAATTCATAGAAAAATCCTTAACCAAGATGAGTGCAATTACGTGCACTCGTAAGCTAGGTTTATTAGGGTAAAAATAATGTGAATTAAATATCAAATCCCTAATCTCTTTATTAATGCTTCATAATATCTAAAATCATTGCATGACGCTGCCAAATTTCAAAAAAGAAACATTTAGTCAAGACAGTTGCGAAAAGGGAAAAGAAACGAATTGAAAGAAAACTCCCTTGACAACATTCAGACGATGATTCTCTTTTCATAGCCACGTGCCTTCATAATTGCATTATTCAAAGGAAAGAAAAAAAATGAAAAGGAAAGAAAAACCCAAAATAAATATATTCCTACACCTACTCTAACTTTTACATAGATCAAAATGCTAAGTAAAATCATATTTCTAGTGCAGCCACAAGAGCATCTTCAATACTGCAAGGCATAGAATGTAAAAAATTAGAATAAAAGAATGTAGTATTTGCAGATACGAAAGAAATATGTCATGCTTACCTCCTATATATTCAGTTAAAAACAAAGAAAGCACGACCTTACCATTCTTTTGAAACTTCTTGATGTATGAATCTCCAACCATTCTGCAATCTTGTCCTGATATGGGTCATAATGGCATGGAAGAATGTAAGTAAGTTTGGAAAACTTGTCAATATTATGGGGACCTGACATAACCATCATCCAATACTGAAGTGCCCCATCCTCCTGACAATTCTCCAAGTGTTCACCAATTTCTTCACATGGAGGATCTAAAAAAATGATGTCATGCTTACTTCCTAGATATTTAGGTAGAAACAAGGCAATCACAACTTTATCTTTATTATGAAGATTTTTTAGATACGAATCTTCAAGCCATTATATGATCCTGTCATAAAAATTAGGATGCAAACTATGGCTTCGATGAAATAGATTTGTCAATGGGGAACACATCCTAAGAGGATTCATGACATCAATTAGATTACTGCTTTGAACACTTCCTTTGATGAGATGGATCACTTCCTTTTTTTTGTAAGTGAGCTGAGGTTCTATATTACTGAGAAAAATATGGTACAAAAAGGGACAGAGGGGCATCCCCTAATCTGCCAAAAAGGAAACCAGATCAGGGGTCCTGATGTTGCGCTGTCTACATAGGCGGAGGGAGGGCTAGGCCGCCACCCGGGGAAATGGACCTAGTTTCTGAAATCGCATTTGAAAAAAATATACCATAAGAAATACATAAAACCAAGAACGTATAACATGTGTTGATCATACACTGATAAACAAAATGACCTTGGGTTGAGGCTACACTAGTCCAAGAGGATTGGATGGCTTTCATCTACTTTCTTCCTTGCCTCGTTCTCCTTTTTCTACTCCACCATGCATGTCTTTCTGATGCAGGATAATGTTCCACATCGGTCTAATGGAGTCATGTCCATGTGGTGTACATAGCGAAGGTAAAGTTGAAATTGTCCTACAAGTTGTTCCATTTTTTCTTTTTGGTTCCTCTGGTTCTCTACTATTCTCCTTGCGCTGGCCTCCAGGTTGCTAAGGCGGCTTAAAATTTCTATGAGTTCCTTATTGTGGCCACGATTTTCCACCCTGCTGGTCTCACTCGTGTCAGCTCTCAACTTACTGATCAACATTTTTTTGCACCAAGATTCCTCCACCATTTTGTGGTAGAGGGTTTTCCTGGGCTGTGTAGCCCCTGGGTTCCTTATCCCATATGCTTCTTGGATGATTTTTGTCCAGGATTTTCCCTAGCGCTTAGTGTTGACTTCTCGCTCCCATCTGTCGATGACTGCTTTTCATTTTGTGTCGACCTGCTCAAGAAAGGTGCCTTTGGCCTCTCTAGTCACCTGTTCCATCCTAGTGATCTTCCGGGAACTTTTTGGGAGTTCCTCCCCCTGGGGCCCCCTCTTACTCTGGGTATTCTTCATTTTTACCATCTCTATTTGAATGCAATGGCTTCTGTCGTGACTTCGTCCTCCACTTCTATTCACCCCTTCCTGGTCTTTGTAATTCCTACTCGTTGGTCTGTAGCTATCCCTGATGATTCTTATTTTATGGGGTTTCCCCAGAAGTGATCTTTTCCTAGTGATCATGGGTCTCTCATAAAGGTGCACCTTTCGATCCCTTTTATATGTTTCAGAGTGTGTGCGCTTGGGAGCCCTGCCATCATCCCGACGCCAATCCTTTGCCTTTCACGTTGTACATCGATCATTTCCTCCCATGAAAACTGTACGTGGATGAGGTGTACCCTTTCCTGCCCTCGGGCTATCTTTTGATATTCGTCCTTTGTCGGTTGTGGATTACCCTTTCCACTCTCCCATGGCCAACCCCTGTACGTCATTCTATTGACATGATCGTTGTGTTGTACCTCCTCTTGTGGTGTAACTGTGATCTGCATTGTAACTCGTGTTTAATGGGTGGCTTATCAGATTCTTCTTGGATCCTACTTGCCCTTCAATTATTTATGTGCCTCCAGCCTCGATGTGGTCGCCCGTAGTTCGGTTGTCGTCATAGTCCTTTGTCACTAGTTGGGTACAGTTTGTCCAAAACTAGCCATTCAGGATGTTATTCCATGTGGAATCTAGTTATGATCCTTCCTTGTCGACCCCTTCATTAGCAATTCTATCTGCTAGTCCATTTACTAACCTTCAAACCCAGTGAAACTCTACTGTGATCCCCATCTATAAATGCTATTGAAGTTTTTGTAGGGATTACACCAAGCGCCAGTGCCTATGAATTTTTCCCACTTTGGTGTTTTTTGGAGTTTCCTTACTGTTTTGATGACCAACATGGAATATCCTTCCACTACTACATTGGTCATCCCTTCCCTGTGTAGTATCTGAAGGTCGGTCTCCAGGGCTCCAAATTCCACATCGTTGTTGGTTGAGTTCCCCAGACTCTCGTGTACAGTCGGATAATGTTTCCTTGACTGTCCCTGATTACTCCCCCCGTACCTGTCCGTCCTGGGTTACCCTTCGACGCCCCGTCGAAATTTAGCTTGAGGGAGCCCTCTGGTGGAAGTTTCCAGCTGTGCTCACCTACTTGTAGTTGCGGAAACCGTCTCACCTGATTGGGTTTGTGTCCTCCTTTCAGTTGAAAGGACTCTAGAATTCTGATATCCTAGTCTATGAGTTGCGTTCCTCCTGTTTGGCAGTTGCCACTCTGTATCGTTTCTCTTGTCATGGATATTATTGTTCCCTTGATATTTCCATCCGTCCATAATTGGTTCCTGAAAATGCACTGATTTCATTCCTTCCACATTGCCCAAATGATCATGCCAAGAATGAGGGTCGAATAGAGGTTCACCTCTTCATTTTCGTTGTAGTTTTCCTTCCATGTGTTTATAGTTGCAGAAATATTACCTCTGATCCTATTAGACTGTTGGAAGATTCCTTCCGCTCAATCCCATACTTTTGATGTGTAGGGACATTCATCCAGGAGATGGTTCATTGTTTCATCCTTTTTTTCACATTGGTGACATCTTGAGGGGCCTATGAAACCTCTCTTCTTTAGGTTTTCCCAAGTTAGGATTCGATTGTGTAGTATTATCCACTGGAAGATTTTTATTTTTGGCCAATGGGGCCTATTCCAGAGCTTGTCCCATTGTTGCATCATGTCTTATTGGTCCTGGTTCGCTATGTAGTGGCGTACTTCTTTAATATTGAATTCCCGGCCTGCTTTGTGCCCCCATCTCAGCTGGTCATTTCCATCCGTGACTGGAATTTTTCATCTCCCCAATTATTCCTCCACCTCTTTAACTATTGTTGCAGTCTGGTCTCTTGTCTGTGGGGTGAGAATGTTCCAGATTCTCCATTTGTTGTAGTCTATTTCTTTTTTCTAGTA
Source organism: Picea engelmannii (assembly GCA_009831015.1). Taxonomy (NCBI): domain Eukaryota; kingdom Viridiplantae; phylum Streptophyta; class Pinopsida; order Pinales; family Pinaceae; genus Picea; species Picea engelmannii. Next base: position 6,674 of record ML791932.1, read on the forward strand.
ATGGTAGACTCGGGTTTTTCCTTGTGCCATTGTCTCCTATTGGAGTTCCTCCCGGCACAGTTTTTCTATTCTGGGTTCCTGTTGCCAGGCATCCTCTTAGAATCAAGCGGTTCTGCCATTCCTTATTTCCCAAAAGTTGTGTGTCTTGATCGAGGTCTTGTTGTGCTAGGCTAAGTTCTAGATGGAAAAACCTCCCCTGGTGCCTCATAAGCAGATTTTGTCCTGGTTGCTAATGTCCAGGGCATACTTTTCCTTCCACATGTTGACCCATGGTGTGGTCATTTCTTTGACCCATCGCCACCAATGTTTCTCCCCATAGACATCATTGGTCACTTGCGGGTTGTCTAGCCCTAGGCCTCCTTTTATTTTTGGCGTACAAACCTTCTCCCAAGCCACTAATGCCTATATTTTCCTTGTTTCTACTCCTCGCCACAAGAATTCCCTTTGTATGGTTCTTATTTTTTGTAGAATCCCCTTGGGGGCTGGGAAAACTAACATCATAAAGGTTGGGATAGCTTGCAAAACCAACTTGGTTAGGATAAGTCTTCTGGCTAGGTTTAGGGACCTGTACGTCCAATTTTTTACCTGGTCTTGTAGCTTGTTGACTATTCCTTCCCAAGTTGATAGCTTGTAGGCTTTGTCTATCAAGGGGATGCCCAAATAATTGGTTGGGAGGGATTTTCATTCAAAGCCCAAGATGTTGTCCAAATTCCTTTGGATAACAGGGTTGGTATTAAAGAATAATATCATAGATTTGGATTGGTTTATCTCTACCCTCTAGGCTTCCCCAAATTCGTCTAAGATTCATTTGTAGGATTTTTCTTCCTTGACCATGGGCATGCCATGGAGTAAGGCATCATCCACGAACTATTGTTGTGTAGAAGTTGGGCAATTCTTGTAGGGTTTGATACCTTTTATTTCCCCTGTTGTGGTTGTTCTTTTTATACTTTGACCGAGTCCTTCCATCATTAGGATGAAAATGAAGCGGGATAGCGGATCTCCCTGTCTGATGCCTCTAGTGGGCCAGTAAGGTTTGGCAGCGGCTCCATTTACTAGTAGCGAGAAGCTTTTTATGGATACTAGGTTGACTATCCATCTGAACCAATGCTGGGTGAAGCCAAAGGCTTCCAACGTCCTGACCATGTAGTGCCAATTGATTTTTTCATAAGCTTTCACTAGGTCTAGTTTTATTATGATTCCCCCTCTTTTCTGAAGCTTCAGGGTGTGGATAAGTTCATGGGAATGGATAATATTGTCCATTATTTGCCTTCCTTCCATGAAACCTCCATGCTCTTGTGAAACCAGTGTGGGGAGGAGTGGTTTCAATCTATTTGCTATTACATTGGAAATTATCTTATACACCACATTGCACAGTGCTATAGGTCTGTAACGATCAAGGGTTTTGGCTTCATTTCCTTTGGGGATAAGTGCAATGAAGGTAGCATTTAGTTCTTTCAGAATGGAGGTTGACCTTCTAGAGTCTTCCACTACCCTATAAATGTCATGTTTGACGAATTCCCAACAGGCTTTGAAGAAATACACCGTGAAACCATCTGGGCTTGGGGATTTTCCATTGGGCATTTCCTGGAGTGCTTGGTCTATTTCCTCCTCCGCAATGGACTTGATCAGGTTGCGGTTTTGTTCATCTGTTACCAAGTGAGGTATATGTTGGATTACCTTTTGTATGGCCTCCGTTCTATCTTTGTTAGGTTCCTAGGATATCTCGTGGAAGTGGTTTACCAAAGTTTTTTCGATGTACTTATGGGACTCTCTTTCTATGCCATTCTAGTCCCTAATATTCAAGATTTTGTTGTGGGATCTTCTGGCCATGGTTGTTCTATGCAAAAACTTGGTGTTCATTTCTCCTTCCTTTAGCCATTTGATCCAGGACTTTTGTCGCTAGAGAGTTTCTTCTTGATGGCAGCGCTCATCCCATTCATGGGTCCTATGGATCTCCTACTTTTTCTGCTCCTCATTATAGCCCTCTGAAATGCAGGTTTCCTGGAGATTTTTCATTTTTTCTTGAATTTTGTTCTTCTCTTGGTTTATATTCCCAAAAGTGTCCTTGTTCCACTCCTTGAGCCTATGTTTGATATGTTTTAGTTTCTTGTAGAGTTTTAACATCCTTGTCCGTTTCTCTGGTTTCTCCTCATACCACCACTGTTTGATTTTTTCCTTGAAAGTCAGGTGTTCCATCCAGAATTTCTCAAATCTGAAGGGTATGTTCTTTGGTGTGGTATGGAAGCCCTCTTATAGTTGCACTAGCCAGTGATAAGATCTGCCCCATGGGAGGATGTTGCAGTCTAAGGTTAGCCCTTGCATAATGATTGACTCTGACACTAGGAATCTATCGAGTCTTGTTCCGACCTGATACTGGCTCATTCTCTTATTGTTCCAGGTGAACTAGCCATTATTGGTTTTCAGATATACCATCTCCACTATGTCTATGAAAATTTAGAACTCCTCTGCATCTCTATCCAATCGTCTTGTACCTCCTTTTTTCTCTGCAAGTGACATGATGATGTTGAAGTCCCCAGCTAGGATCCAATGGAGGTTTTTGGCTCAGTTTTTGAGATCATCTAGGTCTCTTAGCATTCCTCTCCTATCCTCTGACACCCGGGGTCCATACACATTAGTGGAAAAAATCTCCTCTGTGTTCCCAATGAGTTGCATGCGGACCGTAAGGGTATTCCTTGTCGCTTCGGCTGCTATTATGCTTAGTACTTGTGGGTTCCACAAGGTGAGGAAACATCCTTCCATTTGGTGGCCACCAATAGCCACCATCTTGTACTTGTGCCATTGTTGTTGACTAATTGTTTCCATTATGTTTGTATTACACTTGGTCTCTTAAATAAAGCAGAGATTTGGTTGCTCCTATTTTAGTCTACTCCTAAGGATTCATTTCTTTCTTGGGCCATTTAGGCCTCTTATATTCCAAGTTATAAACTTCATTTAAACATGTGGGGGGGAGTTGGAGAAGAGTTTTTTTATCTTACCCGAGTTTATCAGTAGCACTCCAAGCTCCTACAGGGATACACTATTTGATTTCCTTCCTTTTTTCCTCTGCGTCTTCTTAGGTGAGAGCGGTGGTTGTACCTCATTGGCTTTGACTCCTAGGTGTCCCATCTCCCTGTGTGTGCACTTTAGGACTCTGGATTTGGCTTTCTCCCTTAGGAGGAACAAGTACTGGATGCGATCAATTTTCTTTGTTGGTACATTGTCTACTACCTGTCTTTTCCATTTATCCAGTATGTTCGTGAGATCTATTCCTTCCATCTCCACCAGGTCTCTGAGTTCCAGATCTTCTATTCCTACTTCTCTCGGTGTCATTTCCGCCTCTCCCTCTGCGTCTTGCATGTGGGTGTTGTCGTCTCTAATTTCTCTTTCCATTGGAGTTGCGCAGCTTCCATGTTTCTTCTGGTTGTTTGGTCAGTCGGTGGGCTCGTTTGGTGTTTTTTCTCTTACTTCCTGAGCTTTTGGTGTATCCTTCTTGGCTTCTTCCCCTTAATTGGTTTTATCCCTTCCTTCTGGGTTAATCTAGACCTCTAGGTTATTTTCTTCTTGGGATTTTCTCTACTTTTTGTTGGCTCTTCTTTTGGGGTTTGGTTTAACAAACCCATCCTCATCCTCTTTGGTTTGGGTTTTTCTATTTCCTGTTTTTTATTAAGGGGGAATTCCCTGATCAAGTGACCATGTTCATGGGATATTCTACATTGGAAGGGGATATGTTCATAATCAATGTTTTGGATCCATTCTACATCCCTGAATTCGATGCATATGGCTTCTAGAAGAGCTACCAACATATCCATCTCTATACATATTCTTGCATAAGATGTGTATCTCCCTTTCAGGGTGACTTATGCGATCTTTATATATTTCCCAAGTTTATTCCCTATTTCTTCAAAAGTAGAGGGTAACCAGTAGTCTAAGTGTAGGGAGTAGAGACTCAGCTAGACCAGTATCTTTTTGAAGGTCTCTTTTTCTGGGGAGAAATTCTCCTTCCATGGCTGCATGTACAACCCAGCTGATGCCTGGAAGTATGTCCCTCCTTCAAATACTCTATCTCTCTCCTTTAGGTTTATGAATACTATTGTGAAGAAACCTTTTGAGCCCAGATGGAGCTCCACTTCCCCATTTTCCTTCCAGTGATATTTGATCGAGTTGTGCAACACTCTTTCGATGGGCCACAAGACCATAAATTTGCAAATTAGCACATGCACCTTCATATGATCCATGTAGAGTTGCGCATGTGGATCCTGCAATACCACCTTGGGTATCAGTGTTGATGTGGGTTTGCATGGGTTGTGCCCTTCTCCCCGGTTGGCCTTTGTTGTGTCTTGCGTCTCGTTTTGGGTTTCTCTGGCTTCATCTTCCATACATTCACTTTTTCCTTTGTCCCTTTCTTGACCCATTCCAGGGTCAGATCCTGAGGTGCCTATCGTAGGTGACTTGACAAATACGCCCCTTGGCTCTTTCCCTCTGTCTACCACTACCTGTTTGTATGAGGGGGTACCCTTACCCCCTCCTTTGGTGCTCATGCTTCTCTCTTCTATGGTCGCTACTGTAAAAACCCCTAGCTTGCGGTTGCTCTAAGAAATTCGGATCGGATTTCTATTTTTTGATAAGAAGTTGATGAGATGGATCATTTCAAAACGCAAAGCATAATCATTAAAATTCGAACTAATCAAAGAATGAATATGCAATGTAGAATATTTTATCTCCATGAGAATGAGTGAATTGTATTTTTCAAAAATAAATCGTGTAAAATCATCTTGCAACATGTATTTTTTCCATGCGAGTGATGAAAGTGAAAGAGCATCAAATCTAACTTCAGAAATGTTATGTTTGGAATTAATATCACCCAATTTTGGCATATCTAAAAGATCTGATTGTGATGGAAAAGAGTAAGATAATGTGGGTAAAGTATCATGTCCACCAGAATCTAAGAAGAGATCGGTATATAAAGAGTAAAAGGAATCAGAAATGAGCACATGAAAATAATCTCTTGAGTTATGATATTTAACAATGGTATTCTCAAGACATTCCTCTTTACTTTCCTTAAAAATTTCACTTTGTTTTGGTGATAAATCCTTCAAAATAATACGATCATCTAAATCTGCCTCATGTATGATAGACAATTCAAAACTTCCATGACAAACATCTCATCTTTCATGTGGATAAGGTATGATTTGTGGATCAAGGTTTAAGGTTTCTTCTTCAAATTGTAGATTTACATCTCTAATCAGTTTCATAGGAATGTTAGAATGCTTAAGATCATTTTCATCACCTAAGTGTTCTTCAATAACTAAAATTTAAGTACTGATTAGAGAAAGAGTTAGAAGAATATGGACATTCACCTTCACCCAACATCAAATCTTCTTCCACGATGGTCGAGGACTGAATATACAATGCTTCAGAGGAAAAACTAGTTTGATTGTCAGTAAGAACCTTTTCAATAGATTCTATCTCCCTTGCTTGTTCAAGATTTTTGGAGGGATTCGTCTCATCCTGCAAACAAAATTCTTCTCGCAATTGATTGATAGGATTTGTAACTGATTCATCATTTGCAATTGAAAATGGATGGATGAAAGGGGAACAAACAGCAGAGAGGAGATTTAGTACAAATGACATGTCATCAAGTTGAAAATTACAAAGAAAATGATGGATGCTTGTTAAAAATACATCTGGATATAAATTTTCATTAATTAGTAAAGCCTAAAATTGTTCACATAATTGATTGTAATCATAGATTTCAAAGGCATCTAAAAATTCCTCTACAAGTTGAAACCAATCAATAATGTGATATGTTGGAAAAGACTCAAACCAATGTTTAATCTGACCCCTGAAAGTAAAAGAAAACAATCTACATAAAACCTTTAAATCAAAAAATATCATTCTTGATGCATTTACAACAAAACTTGTTAAGGCAATCTTTTGCAGATACATCCCCCCCACCATCAAAGGTGAGTTTGGACAAGTGATAGACTGTCTTGTTGGGAATATTAGGTAATGAGAAGTGGAAATCATGCTCCAACATAGTGATTTGGAGAGCCATGGGGAATTAAATACATTCGAAACAAAGACTCATGCAAGGCCAACTTGTCAGTCTGACCTTCCTTCTAGTGCATTTCAAGATGACACAGAAGAAGAATTTATAAATCTGGAATTATGACAGGCAGAGGTGTAAAACGTTTAATCATTAAAGTTACCTCTACCAATTCGATACGAGGTGACTAGAGTGCATCTGGGGTGCCTTTGAGAAAATCTAATGCTTTGATGAAGAATTGTTTGTATTGCAAAATGTGACAATAATTGTGTCCTGATAGTATTTAAAATGAACACTAGGGGATGATAATATAATCTCTCGTATATCTTGCTTGAATGCATTTTAATCAGAGATGTCCTCAAGATTTTTGTTTATTAATGCCAATCTTTTCGAACCTGTGTGGTGAATTATCACCAATTAAAAGCGTAATTAATTTGTATTGGGAAGTGTGTGAAGGTAGCGTGGATGGACGGGAGTGATAAATTATTTCAAACATTTTTGAACACAGGAGTCCGCGAACCCATGAATCTGGGACAACAAGTGGTGAAGAATCGACTAAGTATGGAAAGGTGGGGTTATCAGACGGACGGGAACATACTCATCATAGGTAGAGTGAAGCTTGCGAGTTTGAGGAGTCCAGGGTTGAATTGTAGATCATGAATGTTTTGGGTGCAAGATGTATATCACAAAATAGGGGGCATGAGAGTTCGATAGTGCCAATTTTGGAACTTGTGGCCATAAACATTAACTATGGGAAAAAAGTTCTCATCTATGGAGTATAGCTCGACCTTGACAAACTCAGGTTCAAGCACAAAGAGAATTTGTCTATAGTTATTCAAATACTAGTCATATTATTTTATTTAATAGTATATTTTTGGCCCAAATGTAAACCATGTTCCAATTTGAAGGGTGTTTTCGGTTCACAAAATTTTCTAAAACACATAGGCGATAGAGAAAATATGAGTTAACATTTCCATATGAAAGCATATTCTCAAATATGACAACCTGTAATATATCCAGAGTATTAAAGAGGGACATGACATAGACACCTTTTTGGATGACACCTTTGTGGATGACAGTGGGGTAGCACAATATTGCATTCTTACTATGATGATGACTTAAAAAAACTAAAATAACCAACAAATTTTGCCAATTCAAGATGGACACAAAAAAATCCTCAAATCCCATAATATTCGCCCATTAATGCATTTTAATGGGATATGTCCTTGAGCTTTCCTCTTATTAATGCCAATATTTTCGAACCTTCCTGGTGATTTGTCACTAGTAAAGGCATAATTAATGTGCATTGGGAAGGGTGGAAGGTGGCAGGGATGGAGGGGAGCAAAAAATGCTTTCAAAATTTTGTGAACCCGAGAGTTCGTGAACCCGTGAAACTTTGAAGACTCGACTAAGTATGGAAAGGAGGGTCAGTCAAACAGAGTCATCATAGGTAGAGTCATGCTTGCGATTTCAAGGATTTTGGGGTTGAATTTTAGATCACAGAAGTTTTAAGTGCAAGATGTATACCTCGAACAAGGGGCATGAGAGTTCGATAGCACCTAACCGCAAACCTGCGGCCATAAAATCTGCTAAGTATGAAAATGAATGACAGTCGGTTAGACTCATGATGTGAAAATATATATGAAGATGAGGATTTTTTAGTTCGCCACCCCAAGAACCTACGAGCATAGAAATGAGACTAAGTATAGAACCAAAAACGGATAATAGAGGGGAATAAGAAAAGGGAAAAACGGGTAAGTATAGAAGAGGAAAAAGAAAGGGAGAAAAGAACTTCATCTCTCACACAACAACACTTAGTCTCATAATTATGAAGTCATAGAAACACATTAACTATGGGAAAAACATTCTCAACTATGAAATATAGTTGGAGCTCCACAAACTCTGGTTCAAGTCCAAAGAGATGTTATTTATATCTATTTCAACATTTTTCATATTATTTTATTTTAATAGTATTTTTGGTGGGCCAACTGTAAAACCTTGTTCCAATTTGCGTTTATCAAGTGGATATGTGTTTGTCAAGACACATTTACTTGAGTGAAAATTCAGGGGCAAGTAAAGTGCAACATGGACTATTTTTTGAGGAGAGATTTGTTGAAGATTAAGCAATGTATTTCCAAGTGCATGTATCATTTGCATAGTATCAATATGATTTCTTTCATGTTCTTTGTGTATTCTTTTGAATGCACTTGTCATAGATTTTTCAACCTTTTTCATTTCACTATGGAAGCGACAAAGGTGGGATCTCTGGAGAACAACGAATTTGAATAAGAACACCAAGACACCATCACACTCATGTTTCTCTGGTCATAGTAGTCACATACAAAAATGTTATGGAAGAGGATTTTGGCTCAGGCATTCACAGTATTGAAAATTCTTACTTGCAAACTGGAAATACCAAACAGAAACCAATGAATAGGAATGCAACTGAAACCACAAGTCCAACTGCAGACACATGACCCCAATCTTGCAAAGTTGAAGAAAACAAGAGAAAGAAGCAAACAACAAACCAATGAACAAGTACTAAGAGGCTCAACTATAATTGTAGGACCTCAACTCTGCAAAGTTGAATCAAACAACAATAAGCAACATTTAACGAAGCAACACGAAAGCATCAACCAATTAACCAAGAATGTCGGTGAAGAACAATATTTCTCAAATTCACTACAGACAAGATTGTATCAAAAAATTGGAGGAAAATGTATTGTAATGCACTTGTTAAGAAAACATTTTAGGCTGTGAGGCATGTTAGGTAAGAATTTAGGGCTGTGAGGACCATCCAAAGACCTCCCACTGTGTAAACATTTACGAAAGTTGCAGTTTTCACGGTTGGCATTCTGCATCTGCGATTGAAACTGTGCTTCTGTCATTCCCCATTCATAAGTAAGTTTTAATGCCATGGTTGCATCCCTATTTATTATTTGTTTTTTTTTTTTCCATTTTGCAAGAAATAGTTTTCAATACTGGGAGTGATCAAAATCCTCTTGTAGAACATCTTTGTATGTGACTACTACGACCATAGAAAGAGGACTATATTTTTGTCTTGGTATTGTTCCTGAACGCCAATGTTTGACACAAAACCCACCTCCATCACACCCACAATGACATATAGAAAAGGAAATCAAATTTTCTCCTGATATACAAAGATGTTCTGCAAAAGGATTTTGATTCAAGCATCTCCAGTATTGAAAATTTTCACTTTCAAATTGGAAATAACAAACAACAAACATCAAATACGAAGGCAAACATAGCATCAAAACCCACCTGTCAATGGGGGACGACAGAAGAAAATTTCTAATTACGGTTGCATAATCCCAAGCGTGAAAACTGTAATAAGAGAAAAAGGAAAATAAGAGCAACAACAACAGGAAAACAATAAACCATTGAACAAGTAGCAAGAAAGAATCAACCAGTGAACCAGTAATTCCGTTGAAGAAAAATATTGACCATATTCACTGCAGGCAACCTTGTACAAAAAAAATTGGAGGAAAATGTATTCTAATAGGCCTGTTAAGTAATGCAGGAATGCAACTGTGGCACAAAGAACCACTGGTGAATGGGGAAGGATAGAATCATATCCCCTCACTTGCAAATTGCAACAACAGGTCCAACTGTGGATGTAGGACCCCAACCTTGCAAAGTTGAAGTAAACAAGAGAAAGCAACAAACAAAAAACTAGTGGACAAGTACCAACATACCCAACTACAAGTACAAGACCTCAACTCTACAAATTTGAATCAAACAACAATAAGCAACATCTAGCGAACCAATGAGAAAGCATACACCAGTCAACCAGGAATGTTGGTGAAGAACAATATTGCCCAAATTCACAAGAGACAAGATTGTATCAAAAAATCAGAGGAAAATGTATTGTAACACGCCTGTTAAGTAAACATTTTAGGCTGTGAGGCTTGTCAGGTAAACATTTAATCCTGTGAGGAATGTCCAAAGTCCTCCCACTGTGTAAACATTTAAGAAAGTTGCAGTTTGCATGGTTGGCATTCTGCATCCGCAATTGGAACTTCCTTTCTGTCGTTCCCCATTCACAGGCAAGTTTCACTGCCATGGTTTCATCCCTATTCGTTGTTTGTTTTTTTCCATTTTGCAAGTAATAATTTTCAATACTGGAAGTGATCAAAATCCTCTTGCAGAACATCTTTGTATGTGACTACTACAACCAGAGAAACAAGAATGTAATGTTGTCTTGGTTTTGTTCCTGAACGTCAATGTTCGACACAAAACCCACCTCCATCGCAGCCATGGTGACATATAAAAAAGGAAATCAAATTTTTTCCTCACATACAAAGATGTTCTACAAGAGGATTTTGACTCAGGCATCTCTAGTATTGAAAATTTTCACTTGCAAACTGGAAATAGCAAACAAGAAACAACGAATGGGAAGGTAAACATTGCACCGAAACCCACCCATCAATAGGGAACGATAGAATCGTAGTTCCAATTGCAGTTGCAAAATCCCAAGAGTGAAATCTGCAACAAGAGAAACAAGAAAACAAGAGAAACAATAATAGGCAAAAAAAAAACCCGATGAACAAGCAATGAGCAAGCATCAACCAGTGAACCAGTAATGTCATTGAAGAACAATATTGCCCATATTCACTGCAGTGGAGGAAAATGTATTATAACAGGCCTGTTAAGTAAACATTTAAGGCTATGAGTCATGTTAGGTAAACATTTAATTCTGTCAGGACCATCGAAGGGCCTCGTGTTGTGTAAACATTTAAGAAAGAATGCAGTGTTGTAGGTCTGTTTATGTATGCAAAATAATTATTATATTATTTTATAATAATATAAAATAATAACAAAAAAAAATAGTAATAATAATAACAATAGTTCGAACAATAGAGACTATGCAAAAAAAAATATTAGTCAAAGGAAAAACTAATATGAAGTCAACTAATAAAAAACTGACTCTCGATGCTCAAAACTTTGGATATCTAAACATTTTAATAAAAATGGTAAAAATTTTGAAAGACCGTAGATGATAAAAAACTTTGGATATGATAACATATAAAACATTGGGAATAACGAAGCTGGCAATAAGAGCTCCAATATGTTATCCAATCAGATCATGACATAGATGGTATTTTTTATTATATAAAATCAATGTATTTAGTTATCTAGTTCCAACAATAGAGATTATGAAAATATTTGTAGTCAAAGGACAAACTAATATGAAGTCAACAAATTATCGATCACTATAGTCCCTTTAAAACTTCAATAGGGACTAATAAGGAAGGATGTTGGAAGCATACCAAAGAGGAAAAGCAAGGTGATTTTGGGAAAGAAGTCATGCATGAGGGAAGCGACAACTGGAAGGAAGAATAGCACGCGCGCATACATGGAATACCTAACGACGTTAGGGTTAGGTTTTTTGCAATTTATTGCAATGGTTGAAGAGCCATAAACGTATAAATATAGATACCTATGTCTCATAGCCAGGATGCTAGTGATTAGTGGTTGATTATTGCGCGAATGTAATGTAACATTTTTCCATATGACCTAATTTGGTAAGTTTTTTAGCTAGAGAGGATTGAGGAGGGTTAGATCGCAGGCTGAGGAGCGTGGTGCGATCTAGTCTACCTCATATAGATCTTACCCAACTGAGAAGAGTTGTAAGTGTGCGACGTTGTAGTGACCGAACAACTATAATAAAATCCCTGAGAGCCAAATCTTTGTGGACGTAGCCTAGGAAGGGGTGAACCACGGTAACATTTGTGTTATGTGATTGAATGCATGCATTTCCTTACTATCTTTCAGTAGATAATGATAAGATGAATGAATGAGTTATTATATTTCTTGCATAAATCGTGATACAATATATTTCATTAATAACTTATAATAGAACTCTCAGTGCATAGTTCTCATATCTTCTACTGAATCCTAGGTCTCAAACACATGAGTCTTCCAGCCACCCATTAAGACTATCTCAGGTGAGACGATGCAGTGCACCTTGTGCGTTGCGTTGCATTCTGGTTTACGAGGAGGGCCGATAGTTTTAGAGGCTTTGCTGGAAACCCGAACAAACATGAAACCTGGGTCAATAAAATTAGATCAAGATATAAGTAAGAGAGAGTAAACCAACAAATGGTTCTATTTCCATTGGTAGGAACACTAGAGGATTGAGTAGCTAAGATATGTTGAATATATGTGAAAAGATATGTAACATCTGTGGGAGGCGGAGAAAGAAAATACTAAAGAAGAAAACAAAGCAATGAGCCACTAGAAGGGGATGTTGAGACCCTGGAATCCCACAAAAGAAGAGATAGAAAGTTGGCTAAGGAAAAAGGAGCTGGAGTTTGCAAAGAAAGATAACAAAAACCCTAGAGTAACACCTCACAAATATCTTGAGAAATATGTCTTTATTGATTTGCATGAAGTCATTTTCTGTGATTTTCCACACTTATTGGAGGAGTGGATACTAAGGTTGAAAGATAACCACACAATGAACCAGATCTGATAGTTAGAGTGGACCCCTGTACAGATTTAGCAGTTACAGCAAGGGAACAACAAATTCACCCGCGCAGTAGATTTTTGTCTCAACAGTATTGTGGGATAATTTATAATAGAGTTTGCAGTAGATATAGTGAAGTCGTACAATGCAGCAAAGCAAGAGTTTCTATGTGGACCTTGATGAGTTTCTAAAAGGCATAATGACAATGGATTCAGACAACTAAATGTCCTTGTGTGCATGGGGGAAGGGGGGAAGCACTAACAGAAAAAGGAGAAATGGAAGGATGAGAGGATAAGGGAAAGAAGGAGGAACCATTGGACCCAATCATGATGGATGAAGACCAGATCAAGCAGATCATGGAGACAACTAGAAAGACGCATAGCGGAGTACCCTACCAATACAAGGTGAATACCAAGAAGAGAGACGTATCCATGAGGGAAGGCTTGGCGAGTGACGAGGAAGAGGTAGAGGATCTCCAGGATGTGGAGTATATTGAGGAAATCCTGCACGCAACATATGGGAGGAAGACAAGAGGTCAAAGAATAGGAAGAGAAGGAAACAATCCTATCCATATTAATGTCAGTGTGGAACCCATAAACCCATGTGCGACTAATACACCAAAGAGAACACCACCGTTTAGACAACCGAAGTTCGGAAGAAGTCAGACAGCAGGAAGTACATCTACCCAAGGAAAAACAACTGGAGGAACCAATTCAGGCATCACTAGTCAAGTATCTACACTACGCAGAGGTAGTAGTTCAACATTCAAGATGGCAAGACACGATCCCACCATCAGGTTACCGGAATTTAAAGGAGAAGCATCGGAGGACCTAGAATTTTTTTTTTCATCTTTGAGAAGATTTGGGAAGAAAAACATATCACAGACGAAGATACTAAACTGGCACAGCTAGCGATTACATTAATGGATCGCGCAATGGATTGGTACATGAGTTTAGCTACAAACAATCCACCAGGGACAACCAAAACAATTGCAGATATCAAGAAATTGTTGATAAATTAATTTCAAAAACTAAGTTCAGAATATCAGTACATGAATGAGATGATCAAAATTAGATAGAAATCGAGAGAGTTTGTATGGGAGATTGACCATAGATTCAAGCGACTGAAGGGAAAGTTGAAATATCTCATGACTGATATGAAATATAGGCACTTATTTATCAATTCACTTCTCCCACACTTAAAATATCCACTGCAACAAAAAAAAAATCAGATGCAAGAAGAGGCTCTGTAGGAATCCCTGGAACTGGAAGAAAACTAGTATCAACAAATGGATTCATCCATCAAAGAACTAAAGGAGGACTTGAATAACTTAACATTCCAACTAAAGAAGAATAAGAGTAAGGACAAACGAGAAGTTGTTTGGTGTACTACATGCAGAATGGAAGGAAACCAAAAGAACGAATGTCAAACATTCGCGCAGTATATGGAAACAAGAATGTTGAATCCATTATCAATAGGAGGACTATGGTGGAGAATCTGCAAGAAACTGGGTCACAATCCATATCACTGCTCAATGATGCAGAAATACCAGATAATCCCAAAAAGTTCATATTGCAACTTTTGCAAGTCAGTGGGCCACAACAACAAATATTGTATAACTATGGAATTGATGCGAGAAAGGACATTAGATGCATATAGAGTGCAAGCATAAATGATGACAATACTTCGTAGCAGTAGTACAATATTGTGCAACAACCATATAATATTGTGCAACCACAATACAACACAACACAAACCCAATACAATACCACATAGTATAATCAAGCACCTTAGTATAACATGCTGAGAGGAGATCGAATGGGCTACAGAGAAAGAGGACGAGCGAGAGGAGGTTTTGGAAGGAGTAGAGGACCAATGGTATGTCACAATTGCCAAAAACCAGGACATTATGCAAGGAAATGTCCACTTCCACCAACAACATTTATGTATTGTCACGCATCAGATCATGATACGGAAGAACGTCCAACACTATTAGTAAAGATACAAGAAAAGAGGAACCAAAACAGCTAGAATGTTCAATGGATCTCAACCGAAGTAAGGGATGAGGGACAAAACATCAACATATTTACATGCGGAGGAGTTAAAACAGGGAACGATGCATATCGACAAGAGCCAATACAACACTAGTGGGTGAAGAAGAATGCCAAATCAAGGAATAAGTTTGACATGCAGACAAATAAGGAGATATTTACGCAAGCTAGACAAGAATTTCAGAAGGAAGACATGACGTTGACTTCAACTGTGCAATAAAGCAAGGAAGCACCAGAGTACGAGATGCCTCCGTTATTGGATCATACCAATGAGATGCAATCCGTGGGACAAGTAAGTACAATCAAAGGCTTTTTTCAATCATGTGTGAAAGTATTAAATGCTCCATTATCTGTGAAAATATTGTAAAAACTATTAGAAAGATGTAATATAGAGATGGAAGGAAAAATAGAACAAAAAACTGTCAATAACCTACATACAAGGAGAAGAACAAGTAGGGAGCTCAGACTGAATGCCAACATCAGAGATTTCAACATGGGAGACATCATACTAGATCTAGGATCCAAAGTGAATATATTACCAAACAATACATGGAAATGCATGGGAGAGACCACATTAGGATATGCACCTGTTCAACTGAAACTAGCAAACCAACACAGAGTCCTACCAATCGGTAGACTAAAAGGAGTCACTATAGACTTGGATGGGGTGTGCACTAAAGTAAATTTTGAAGTGATTGAAATAGTGGATGGCAAAACACCATATCCAGCATTGCTTGGTATGGATTGGGCATTTGACAACCAGGACATAATCAATTTTAATACAAGGAAAATGACATTTGAGTTAGGAGAATACAAGGTCATCGTACCATTAGACCCATCAGAAGGGGAAAGGTTTGTAGAGCCCACTTGCTTAGACTTAGAAAAAATCATCCAGTTGTACAAAACAATTGCACATGATGAAGACTATGTAAACCCAACTGTAGATGGGATACTCAATTGGTGGATCATTACTTCATATGTGACAGACTCGGACATCGGCTTAGAGAATTGGAAACAAAGGCTACATGAATTTTCTATGAGAATATGTGAACGATTAGATCGCACAGTAAGATGGGTAGGCACGGAAATAAGGGAACCACCCAGTTTCCACGGAATAAACGATCTGGAAATATTCTTGGAACAGTATGAAGATGAAGTTTTAGAGAGTCAGAGACTCTTATCACTTTATATATAATTTAAGGCCACACCTGCAATATGGTGGGGCGCACACAAAGAGACAATCACAGATTGGTACCAATGTAAATGGTTACTACGCATAAGGTTCTGTGCAAAATAGAAAGACAACAAGTAGCAGAAGTATGATGAACAGGGAGCACCAACGAAACATTTGGAGAAGTACATAACATCGTAGAAAATAAAACCCCCAGAGGAATGGCCTCATCATTTCATACACACTCTAGAGGGCATACCAGCAAACTGGTACACAGACCAGGAACTGCGCAGAGGAACTACGACCTGGGTGGTATTGCAACAGAATTTTACAGTCAATTTTTCATTCGAGCATGAAAACCCCAACATAGAGGAATCCCTTAAACAGATAAGAGGGGTGATATTCATCAAGGAACCTGAATTCAAACTCATAACAGAAGAACAACAATGGAACAAACATACAATCAATGAACTGTTGTCATGTTACCATGTGCACAAGACACCCTAGAGGAAGATGATCCACATGATATTCATATCGAGTAAGAAGAAGGCGAGAGAGAAGTGGAGGGTCCACCTATATAATCATAAGTCATTGTTGCGTCGATCAAGGTGAAGAAAGTCAACATTGGAATAGTTGAGAATCCCAAAATGGACAACATTGGAGACTACTGGGGTGAGTAGAAAGTGGAAAGCATAACAGAGTTACTGTTCAAGTACAATGACCTGTTTCCCACAAAATTTATAGAGATGAAAGGTATCGTCAGAGAGCTAGGATAAATGAAGATACCACTAAGAGCTGACGAGAGACCGATCAGACAATGCCCATACAGATTGAACCCGATATTTAAGCAGAAAGTCAAAGCTGAGATCGACAGGATGCTTGATCCTGGAATCATAGGACCATTCGATGAATCAGAATGGATAAGCCTGATGGTAGTTCAGGACAAAAAACAAGGATATATACGGATATGCATCGAATTGAGGTAGTTGAATGATGCATGCCTACATGACTCATTCCCTACACCGTTCACAGATGAAGTGTTGGAGAATGTAGGAGGACATGAAGCTTACTCATTCACTAATGGATTCTCAGGCTACCACCAGATTAAGATAGCACAGGAAGATAGATAAAAGACCACCTTTGTGACAAAATGGGTATCCTACCAGTACATAGTCATGTCATTTGGACTGAATAATGCACTAGCAATATTTTCCAGAGTAGTCATCGTTGTGTTCAAGGAATTCATCCACCAGTTTCTAGAGGTATACTTAGATGATTGGAAAATCTATAGTTTGTTGGAATACCATGTAGAGGTCTTACGATTGATGTTAGAAATATGCATATAGTGCCAGATATCACTAAACATAAAAAAATGTATATTCGGAACACCATTTGGGATACTATTGGGCAATATAGTATGCAAACAAGGTTTACTGGTAGATCCTGCAAATATCACAATAATTGTTAACTTGCCTCCACCAAAAATAGTCCATTAGATAAGAGCAACATTGGGACACACAACGTATTATAGAAAGTTCATCAAAGGATACGAGCAAATTACCACACCAATAGAAAAATTGTTAAGAAAAGATACAAAGTTTTAGTGGAATGACGAGTGTCAAAATGGTATGGATACCTTGAAGGAAAAGATGGTCACCGTGCAAATATTAGTATTTACATACAGGGAGAAGACATTCCACGTCCATGTAGATGCATCATCCATAGCACTTGGAGCTATCTTGGCGTAACCAGGAGCGGGGGATTTGGATCACCCCATATTGTTTGCGAGAATAAATTTATCAAAATCAGAGAAGAACTATAACACTACAGAGAGAGAAGTCCTAGCTATGGTCTACACACTACAAAAGTTCAAACATTACTTATTGGGAAAACACTTTAAGACGTTCACAAATCATTAAACCCTTAAATACCTAGTCAACAAGCCAGTGTTGGGGGGGAGAATCTGTCGATGGTTACTATTGTTTCAAGAATTTGACTTTGATGTCATAGTCAAGCCAAGAAAATTGAATGTAGGACCTAACCACCTATCAAGGGTCACAAATGGAGAAGAACCTACGAATTTAGAAGACAACTTCCCAGATGCACAATTATTTTCAATCCAGATCACTAATGAATACTTTGTAGATATCATTCATTACTTGAGCACATGCACCACGTCTCACGAATACAACACTGCGCAGAAGAAAAACTTGGTAGTCTGGGCTACATACTATCAACTGATTGCAGGAAACTTATACAAAATGGATGCATATAGCATCTTGTGAAGATATGTTTTATAACACAAAATACCAAGAGTTTTAACAGAAGCACATGAGGGAATAGCAGGAGAACATTACGCAGGAAAAACTACCTCGCAAAAAGTATTACATGCAGGACTATGGTGGCCGACCATTCACATAGACTCAAAGAAGTACTATTAGAGATGTGACGTATGTTAAAGGGTTGGTAAACCCAAAAGAAGGGATGCAATACCACTACGAACACAGGTAACATTACAGGCATTCGATAAATGGGCAATAGACTTTATGGGACCAATGAAACCACCAAAAAAAAGAATAGGAGCAAGGTACATCATCACTGCAATGGAGTACCTAACAAGGTGGGTGGAAGCAACACCAGTGAAGGATTGTAGCGCAGAAAGAGTTGCACACTTTTTATTTGAACACGTAATCACTAGATTTGGATGCCCAAGAATTTTGATGAGTGACCAAGGCACACACTTCATTAGAAACACTATCAACACCATGACCGAAGAGTTTGAAGTCCATCATCAAAAGAGCACACCATATCACCCATAGGCAAATGGCACAGTAGAAGAATTTGACAAAATCCTAGAGAATGCACTGACAAAGATCTGTAATGTCAACAAGGAAGATTGGGACCTAAAAATACCAGCAATATTGTGGGCCTACAGGACTACATGCAAGAATTTGATAGGGAACACACCATTTAAACTGGTATATGGCTAAGAAGTAGTGGTGACATTAGAATTCCCAGTGCCCAGTTTTCATGTAGCAACAATTACACACATCACAGAATGAGGCACAGTACAAGAGAGACTAAATCAAATAATGACCATGGAGGAAGACCATTTCTTAGCATGGTTCCACCAACAAGTTCAGAAAGCAAGGAAAAAATATTGGCATGATAGATACATCAAGAAGAAAACTTTCAAGGAGGGATATTTAGTGTTGATGTATGACAACAAATCATTTCAACACCCAAGAATGCTCAGAATGCACTAGCTAGGACCATACGAAGTTAAAAATGTCACAGATGGAGGACTTGTATAGTTGAAAGAATTATCAGGAACATAACTTAGAGGAATGATAAACAAGAGTCAACTGAAACTATACAAGGACAGTCAACCACCCACAACTGGAAGAGCCACCGCACAGTGAAAGAAAAAAAATCCAGAATTTTAAATAGTACCAATAGAGGCACAGTGCGCCTAAATAAGAAGGAGCATGCACACTTAGGAATAAAAACTCGGCGATGACAAGGCCAATGACTAGGTCACGATGGAAATAAGAAGGAAAATCAAAGACAACAAAAGCAGTATGAAACAATGAATTTATGTGGAACTGAATGACGAAAAGGACCAACAGGACGCTGCATTAATCACACCAACTGGAGACAAAAAAGGAGAGTAATGGAAAGTAAGAAGGAACCAGAGGTTCATTGAATCCGTATTAAAGGTAGTTTCCTAGACAATATTCATGCGATGACCGTACAAAACATAGACGTGGGAGAAAACAGGTTATTGCGCGATTGGAGAAGAAACAGAGAGAGATAGAGCGTATATAGAGCACAGAGAAAAGATCACAGAGGTTTTCAAAGCTATGAAGCACAACAAGAAATCGAAATTCACCACTATGGCACCACCAAAGAAAGCAGAAGTAAGCCAGACTGCTATACAACCCAGAGTTATAACCAAGGCACGAGTACAATTGGAAGAAGGTGAACAACAACCGCTTGATATCGTCAATATCGACAAAATCCCATCACTAGATACAACACCAGTGAACCCCACACCCATGGTGGAAGAAACCCAACAACCAACACCATAGGGCATGAATGTAGATATGTTGATAGAGCCACAAGAGCAATAGAACCAGGATGCAAAAACCCTGAAGGAAGCGCAACCAGAGAACATCGAAGCAGCTCCTCGAGTCAATGG
The DNA here is from genome assembly GCA_009831015.1 of Picea engelmannii. Classification (NCBI taxonomy): domain Eukaryota; kingdom Viridiplantae; phylum Streptophyta; class Pinopsida; order Pinales; family Pinaceae; genus Picea; species Picea engelmannii. The sequence goes on from ML791932.1 coordinate 26,633, forward strand.
AACGACAATGAATCAGGAAGCAACAGTCGAGCCAGATGAATCTCAAACAACCGTTTCAGACCACCCATCGAAAGGAAAAATAGAAGATGTCACAGGATGGCCATAATAGTATTTGGAAGTACAAATGATGGTCGTTGGAACCTCGAGCCAATCACTAATGAAGAAAGACAAGCAACAAGTAAATAGGTCACCTCGCAAGAAACCTGTCTCAACCATTTTTTTTCTGTGTATACCAGATGGGGTATGGGTGAAATAAGACTTGCTAGGTCATGTCGAGAAGCTGAAATACTCGAAACATGATGTAACGGACACAGACAAGTTCCCATAATTTGCAAAGAGAGTATACTTATAGACTGTGGGAGTGAATGTGATTGGGGAACCAATTGATCAACCACTTCAGTGGGCAACAGGATTGGAGAAAACATGGATTTTAGGTTTGCTAGATCTACCACACTTTGGAAGAGAACAATACACAAAAAATTGCATCAAACAATTGATGAAAGTCACACATGGCAGGGGCATATGGTTGGACACTCTCGTCTCTATAAACTTAGATCTCATTGCACACATTACAAGGTTGCCATCCCGGGACATGGATCCCGTGCAATTTATTGACGATAAGACAAAGGAGAAATCACTCATGGAGGATATGAAGAAGAAATAAGACATTAACATGAGGATGAGAGGAATCATCATCAAGAGTATCAATGATGTCACATCTCAAATGGTCGCAAAAATCTTAGCCTGCAATGTGCTAAGAAAATTCCGCAGGGAGGAAGTTCTGGCTGGGGTCGTCATAGTTACAGCACAATGTTCTGAGGGAACCATAGTTAGCTGGGCACCCTATCTCTTGGATTTTTTTATGGATGACTACAACGATGTGTAGGATCTAAAAACAAAGTTCCATTACTTATGGCTACGCATGGTGACAACCATAATGGGATGGAGGGAACCAAATTAAACATTTTTGGCACTAGACCTAAGATGAATTGTGGAGAAAGGTATTTATCCCTTGGCATCGCGTCAGATACCAAGCACAAGGAAATGAACACATCTATATTCGAAGGATACATTTGTGACCTACAGGAGACCATCTCTAACATGTGGAGGATAACACCACAGGCTGTTGCACAATATCAAGACATGTCCAAATTTAAGGCCGCTCGACACACAGTGTGGATACAGGTGCAGAAGGACCCCAATAAGCAGTGGCTACAAATGCGCTACTGTATCACGGAGAGCGACATTGACATGGATATCAAATATTTGGAGGACGACTGGAAAATTACAGTCCTCACTCAAGACATACCTACGAAGACAGCAGATGAAGAAATAGGGAAGGAAGAAACACAGCCTCAGGAAGTCCTAGTGCCCAAGAAATGAAGGACAGGCCAGACCAAAGAAAAGCAGAAAAACAAAAGGAAAACTAAGATAGGGATCCATAAGAGGAATAATAATAATACATAGCCAGCCCGAGTGCAACAGAAACAGGCTGAGGCAGCATAAGGGATGACACCAAGTCCCAATCAACAAGAACCAGGATTGACTAAGAGGCCATCCACTCAAATAGGAGGGGAGCGCAAGAAGATGAAGGCACAAAGAACACCTCCAGAGCACACGATCATGGAGGATGATGCCTATATTATAGCTCGAATGGTTCAGGATTGTATATCCGAGGATTTTGACAATGATGTGAACCACAAGGACAATATTCAAGAGGATCTAGCAAACATATGACAGCTCCTCAATAATATCGGGTAAGTTAAGACATCGAGCAATAACATGGGAACAGGGCCATCAACATCACAGACAGGAGAAAGACTGGAAGAAGTCGAGTGCCATACAGTCCACACAATACCCGAGTCGAACACAACATTCCACATTACACCCAATATGTTGCACATGGACGATATTGTGGGGCAGACAACCCTAAATAAATTATCTCAAATCCAACTGCTATTGTCACAAATACCATCCAAATCTCTACACAAGTTACAGGTAAGCGTTACACAAGAGGTACAGTATCATGCATGCATAGACTTTGCTGAATTGCAGTAGGAAACGGAGAAGCAGGATGCGCTGAAAATAATATGTGAGCAGGTTAAGTTCGAGACCCAAGAGGAAAGGGAGCACACGAATGGATTGGAGAAGAAAGTGGCAGGAACTTATAAAAATATTCCAAAGATCGTGCAGAGGGACATACTCACAACGATAGAGAAGATTGATTATATTGAGCAAGAAATCAATCAATATCAAAAGGAGATTGAGAATCTGTGTGAGCAACTTACACCTACCACTCCACCAGAAGTAAGGGAGAAAAGGAAGCAGGATGCAACATACCAGCTACAGAAGACAGAGCAATAGGTCCACACAACAAACGACTTGTCCAAGGAATCACCACAACTGTGGACAAAATTAGAAGAAGATCATCAAGTCCAATAGTGGGACAAGGAAGAAGAAAGGATAAGCACAACTATCCAAGACCTCAAGTAGAGGAAGAAGACAATGGCCATCAAGGAGCATGTCAAAGGGGTGCATGATATGAAGAAACTGTAGGCAAAAATCACCACTATGCAAACACGGAAAAAGGAGCATTAGGCTCAAATGGAATTGCTCCAAGAGAGAGTAAAAGAAGTCATCACACAGGTAGAGGAAGCCAAGACACTGATAGCACAAACCTAGGCAAAATGTGTCGAATTGATTAGTGATGAAATTGCAGTCCAGATAGTAGTCACGTTCAATGAGAAGATAACACAGGTGGAAACACAATAGCGGAGCTCAAGGAGAAGTTTGAGGTGATCACCAGGGAGATCGACGAAGCACACAAAGGTTAGGTGGCTCGGGAAGAACCACATGTCAGTTTTGGGGGCCTGTTGGAAGCAGACCGAAGTGGAAAAACAAGGCGATTTTGGGAAAGAAGGCACGAGGGAAGAAACAACTGGAAGGAAGAACAACATGCGCGCATGCCTGGAAGACCTAACAATGTTAGGGTTAGGGTTTTTTCAATGTATTTTAATGGATGAAGAGCTAGAAACATATAAATATAGATACCTAGGTCTCATAGCGAGGATGTTAGTTATTAGTGGTTGAGTATTGCATGAATCTAATGTAACATTTTTCCGTATGACCTAATTTTGTACGTTGTTGAGCTAGAGAGGATTGAGGAGGGTATATCTTGAGGGTTAGATCGCAAGCTGAGGATCCTGGTGTGATCTAGTCCACCTCATATAGATCTTACCCAACTGAGAAGAGTTGTAAGAATGTGACGTTATAGTGACCGAACGACTATAATAAAAGAGATGAGAGCCAGATCTTTGTGGACGTAGCCCAGGAGCAGGTGAACCATGTTAAGATATGTGTTATGTTATTGAATGCAAACATTTCCTTACTGTCTCTAAGTAGATAATGATAAGATGAATGAATGAGTTATTATATTTCTTGCATAAATTGTGATACAATATATTGCACTTATAAGTTATAATAGAACTCTCAGCGCACAGGTCTCAGATCTCCTATTGAATCCTAGGCTGCAAACACATGATTCTTGTAGCCACCCATTAAGACTATCTCGAGTGAAACGACGCAATGCTCCTTGTGTACTGTGTTTCCTTTTGGTTTACTAGGAGGAACGATAATTTTAGAGTCTTTGTTGGAAATCCGAACAAACATAAACCCTAGGTCAATAAAATCAGAACAAGATATAAGTAAGAGAGATTAAACCAACAAAGGATATACTATTTTATCACGAAAAATCAACAGCGAAATATATATATATATAATTTATTTTTTTTGTTTTAGCTATGTTTTATTTTAATTTGTTTATTTATTTGTATGATGTTTTAAGTAATTTTTTTAATGTTTATTTTCAAAATTTTATTGATAAAATATTAACCTAAATTTATCTTAATTATATATTTATCATGCATGGATAGGATAGGTATCAAATCCTTTAAAACACAAACATTTTCTAAATTACAAAAAAATTATGAAAGGTTTGCACGAGGAGAAATGAACTCAAAATTTTATACGATCATCATTAGATATATGCATATGGTTTACATGAATTTAATCCTTTGAAATTTATTAAATATCATCTATAATCTAGAGAGTACTATTAAGAAAATGATTTCAATAATTTGGGATAAGAAGTTGATTTTGAAGATCATTCAAACTTTTAACTTGAGATATTACACTCAAGATCATACCCTTCCTCTTTTGTTTTCCCATATTCATAATTTATTTTCCTGGCCTCATATATTCTTCATAATTCGATTCACATTTTATTGCATGTTTTTGGTTTTAATGCATTTCATATATCCTAATATTATAATGGTTTTAATGTGCAAGTGAATCTATAGAATTTGAATTATAAGTAATAATTTTTTTTGTAACATCATAACATGTATTTTAATATTGGTTTGCAATGTGTTATTGTTAAATTCATTTAACTAGATCATTTGTACCATTTCTGTATTGAAATCAATGCACTGGATCCATTTTCTTGGTACCATTTCTTCGACTAATGCATTGAATAATATTTCACTGCATTATCATTGAAATCAATGCATATTTTTGTTTTGTATTATGTCATTGTTTAAATTAATGCAAGTATTTAATTTCTCTAAATAATTTTTCTCTGTATTATCACTGAAATCAATGCATCCTATTGTTTTTCATAATATCATTGCTAAAATCAGTGCAACTACTTGATTACTTTAAATCACTTTTATATTATATCATCACTGAAATCAATGCATGCTATTGTTTTGTGTTATATATCATTGTTGAAATTAATGCAACTATTTTATGCCTATGCCTTATATCATCACTTAGATAAATGAAATTTCATAATTGCTCTAAATCATTTTTTAGTGTATGATCATTGAAATCAATATACCCTATTGTTTAGTGTTATATCATTGGTCAAATCAATGCAAGTACTTTATGCATATCCATATGTTTATTGGAACCAATGCAACTACTTATTTTGTGTTTGTGTTATTTCACACTCAATGCATTTAAACTCAAATAAGACATTAAATATGAACATATGTACATGACATAGAAATTAAAAAAACTTAATATATTATTTGATTTTAGGAGTGTGAAATCATGATGAGGTCATAATAATTCTAGACATGACTTTCACTTATATTATTGTCTAAACTAACTTTATTGTGTTGCAATTATCCATATTCTTCAGTTACATGAATTTATATGTAATTGTATTTCTCTTTGACACTCTCCTCATATAAAATTTTTTTTATATAAATTTTATTGTATTTAGATAAAGATTCTTATATGTATGTTATAATGGAATATGGCATATTGTCTTGTAACATTTATATAGTCTTGTAACATCTATGTACATTATAATGGAATATGGCATATTTTCTTGTAACTTTTGGTTACCAATATGAATATCAAATCACTACAAATACCAAAAGTTGTCCCAATCCAAAATTGAGAGAAAGACATGATTGATGTAGGGAGACGTGTTTCACAAATATTGATTCAATCTACCTTACCCATGTAGCCCAAAGAAGTCATTTTAATCAATTCAAGTCATTTAACAATATACAAGTTTTATGGTAAAGAGACTTGAAATCATGCCATGTGTTTATAGTTGGGACCTAGGCTTCCTTTAAAATGTTATTCCAATAAAAAGACATTATAATTTGTGTTGCATGCCCCCTCTACATATGGTTAAAATTAATAATGTTTAAACACTACTTTGCTTTATTCTTTCATGGAAAATTTGAGGTAAAAAAGGGCCTCCAAAAAAATGATTTTGTTTTATTTTATCAAAAGTATCCATAGTGGGTATTAGCTGGATGAAAAATTCAATTCTTCACCCAATAAGTTCCTACGCTTGAAATTTGAGTAAACCTATAAAAAAACTAGGTTTAAAAAGTAATTTTCTTTGTTTTCCTTTCAAAATTTATAACTCTTATATTATTATTCTGATTATTATTTTATTATTTTTCTTAAAAGGATCTTTTTAAACCTCGAATTTTTCATAATATTTATACACCATCTACTAGAACTCTTTTCTCTTTGAACATATAAATTACTTGAAATATCAAATCAACCTTTAATATGCATTATGTACTTATTAATTCCATTTGCTTATTAATTCCATTGCATGATTTTTTTACCAACACTATGATGGCCTCTAACCTCATAACCAAGTCCAATCACTCGAATGCATTACATTATTTCATGTTCTTAAAACTTACCTCTATGCATATTATAATTATTTAGTAAGTTTTAAGGGAAAATATTTTTAAAGGGAAGGGAGTTTGTTATGTGCCTTAATACGTTGATAGCATCTTGAAACACAAAATGAAGATGCATGATTTCTACTGCCCATAGCATATGGCGGCCCTACCATGTACTGCATGAATACCACATGCTAAAATTTCACAAGATGATGGAGAACATTTTCATATGGTCTGAAAACTTTAACATGCCAACAAGGGAACATTGTATGCCTTAAAATGTATATTTGTACACCATAGATATTAAAAAATGTAAGTAGATTTGTACACCATAGATGTAGGTTCAATCAATGTTTGATAATATTTATCTTCTTTCATTATTTTTTTATATATATAATTTATTTTCTTATATTTAAGTTCATATTTTTGTTAATGCTTTCCATGCTTTTACTTAATGTTTTTATTTTTTTGTTTGTTAATTTGTGTGAGACCTGTTGGTTACGTGATTAACCTATGGCTTGAGAAACCGTGACTTAGGGGCATCTAAGCCGTCAAAATCACCCGGGGATCGCACCCGGCCTGAGCCACACCAACCCTTAACATGGTTGGATTTTTTGTCCCCGTAGGTTTCGAACCGGTGACTTTAACATCACAAAGTGGCTTAACAACACACTCTGTCACCAACTGTCCTACACCTCGGAGACTACTTAAAGTTCTTATTAATAATGAACTTACTTTTCCTTGTGCATATGCCAATTTAATGCAAGTTCCTCTCCATGTGTTATGGAAAAATATTGCATATGTACTTGGAAGATATCTCTAATATATTGTTCTCTTACATTGATAAATATATGTAAGAAGGGTTGTCTTTTCAAAGTGGTTTAGAAAATGGTTTCTCTTAAATAAGATTGATAGTTTTCTTTTCCATTACATCTTGTTTTTCATTAAAATTATAATGGCTTAATACATATCATCCATTAAAATTATAATTCCTTAATACATGTCAGTAAATGCAAAATCACTACATTAATTTATAATCACTTAAAAATGATATATTATGTTAATTAAAAACATATATTTGTAAAAATAAATTCACAATCAATTTTAATAAAGTTCAATAATTAATAATATATAAACCATTCAATTTATTAGTTTTTATTTTTTTTATCAAATTTAAATATATAATAATCCATTTGATACCAAATATTTTTACATGTATTGTTGAATTATTTGATGAAACTATTAATATTGAATTTTAATAAATTTCAATAATTAATATATATATAAACCATTCAATTTATTAGTTTTTATTTTTTTATCAAATTTAAATATATAATTTATTTGATACCAAATATTTTTACATGTATTGTTGAATTATTTGATGAAACTATTAATATTGTTAATTTATTTTACAATATTAAATGAAATTACTAGTTTATTTTATTATATTAAATGAAATGCTTTTCACTATAATATTTGATACATAATCTTTTTACACTTATTATTGATATTATTAACTTATTTTATAATATTAAATAAATGAAATGCTCCTCACTATAATATTCACTATAATTTTGTACATTTATTATTGATATTATTAATTTATTTTACAATATTAAATGAAATGTCATTTACTATAATATTTTTTTTTTTTTAATTAAATTGAAGATTACCAAAATGAAATTTGCTTTGAATGAGTTTAGGATGACCGAAATGAAATTAACTAGCTAAAGGTTAATTAAGTCCACTAATTTTAGAGAGGCCAATTACCCTTTATTCAATTGTGTTCAGTTGTATTTGGTTATTAATGTGTTAGAAAATACTTTCATGAATAAATGTTACATCAATGTGTATTTTCTTTATGTCTCCCATTTAGTAAGTAAGATTGGCAATTAAGGTCGTAGCTAAATTTCTTCTTACGGGAATTCAAGTCCATTAGTTGATAAGATTTCTTATGCTAAGCCAATTGATAGAAATGGTGTTTGGAAAGTATCACAATAAAAATTAAATCACAATTATGTGGTTTTATACTCAAATTCATTATTATCATTGTATGAATTAAATGCTAAAATATGTTGGCAAGTGGATTAATATAAGAGCATCTGCCTTGAAAAAACAAGAGTTATATGGCAGCTTAGTTTCCGTCAAATAAATTTAAAAATAGAGTGCACCTAGATGGGATCATTGAACTAGTTAGTGTCCCAAAATTGTCAATTTACTATAAAACCATTGTCAATTTGCTATAATTATTATTTGTTTGTATTAAAGAAAAATTCAAAATCATTATTAAAAGGGAAAGATATATATAAGTTGTCTATATCATTATGTTTTTCATCTTTAACTATATTTTTACTAATTTATTTTCATTTAAAAAGAAATTCAAAATTACTATTAAAAATAAATTACACAAATGTCATCATACATAATTATATGTACATAATTTTGTATAATCTAGTAGGAATACACTTTGTATTAATGATAAGAGAAAAACATAAATGCAATAATAATGAAATAAATGGATAGTAATAATGAAAGAACAAATGACATTTTTATTTTTTTTCTTAATTTTTGATATAAAAGGTACTAGGTACTTATAACCAAGTTTATTGAAATGCAATAATAATGAAATAAATGGATAGTAATAATGAGAGAACACATGGCATTTTTATATTTTTTTCTTAATTTTTTTATATAAAAAGTACTAGGTACTAATAACCAAGTTTATTGATTATGTAATTAATTTCAAATATTGAAATACGTGAACCCCCGGATGGGGTGTCAGAGTGGCCGATGTGGCAAGATTTGCACGAGCGGGATGGGCGATGTGGCCTGGGGCCACGTGATGGGCTTGTTCCACAGCCCATCAACGCACCCAACGTTTAAATGCAAGTTAATTTGACGCGAAGGCGCATTAACGCACCAGTCCTCTCCTCCTCGTCGTAAATTTTAATGGAGTCGCTCATACTGTTTGGCATTCGCCTCAGCATGCAGGCAACAGTGCCCTTCCCTTTGTAGCAAAGGTCGACCCCTGCTACCTCTCGTTGGTGCAGCGCGTTTCTGGTTTGTTTTATTCACCAAGTGTTTTTCTTTCTCTCGGTCCGCTGCACTGAGCCCGCCATGCCTCGACCTCGACCCCGGGGCAGACCGAAGCGAGGCTCCCCTTGGAAGCCTCGGAGACCTTCACCCACGCCCTCTGATTCAACCTCCGGCGATTCTTCACCACCTCGGCATGCCAAGACCATCCCTGTCTCACTGCGCGCCCCGCAGCCTAGTTCCATGGCCATCATCTCGCGCACACCTATCTCAATTCTGCGCCTTTCTCACAATCCAACAACGCTCCCTTCCAGCTCAAAGCCTCTAGGCGACCCTCCGGACAACCTGGGAGATCACCCTTCTCCTCACAATGCGCCCAAGAGGGCAGGTCCTTATTTCCCAGAGAACATGGACAGAGTCCAGTTCGCAGAGAGCCTGGCTATCTTACAGGATTTGGTATTTGAACTACGGCAAGAAATCGCGGATTTACAATTTCGCTTCCAAGCAACGAAGGGGAAGGTGGCCAGTTTCATGCTCATTCTCTCTTCTATGCACGAGGCCCTATTCTCCACCCCGTACGACATCAGTCCCACAGAGAACCCTGAGGCCACTACAGAAGTGGCGCAGGCCAACACGCAGACTTCAGCGGCAACAGGATGGAAGCAGGAGGAGCGCAAAGACGACAGCAAGGACCTGGCATGCACCAATGAAGCTGATGAACAATGGGACTATGGCGTCACGTACATCGAGGAAGAGCCTTGGCCAGGCGACCTCTCTGCCACCTGGCCTAGCTACAAGCCAACTGTCTAGTTTCAATGTATGTCTGTTTACTTAGTTCCTAGACCTGATAAGACAAATAATGTTCCTTCTTTTGTTGATAGTTTAAGTCTAAACTTGTTTACTCAAGGAACTGGCCGGGCTAGTTGGACTGGTTTCCCCATGTTGGGGTAGTCCAAAAACTGTAGCCTGAACCTAGCTGTATTTTGGACCTATGTTTCAGACTTTCGAAGGATCTTAATATAAAATTACCTCTTACTTACAAAAAAAATATTGAAATACATGAAGGAAACAATAAGACTTGAAATATATCAACCAATCACAAATAAAAACAATAAATATTTTTATTATATCAAAAAATATATATTTGTTTTATTATGTTAAACATTACACTACACAAATAAATTTAAAATACAAGACAAATTAATGTCAAATCAATAGCAAACTCATTATTATAGACTTGCTTTGACATGAACTAATAAAGAAGGATCTACTATTTTATCATGAAAATTCAACATCGAATTATATATATATATATATCATTTTTTAATTTTACATATATATATATATATATTTTTTTAAGTAAAAGTGGGACCTTTCCTATTAAAGCTTCATTCAAAAAGAGGATACATGGCACATAGGAGCCAGGTGTCCTGCTTGTGAAGGAAACCAGGACACCTGGCTATCACAGTGTAACAGGTCCAAAAATTATGGAGAACATAGAGCCACCCTGCCCGTAGGAAACCAGGGGGTATATTCTTAACTAACAGCAGTTTGATAATGGAGTTTCCAAGGCTATCCAGACTAACAAATAGAGGACTACTATCCTGAGAAAATACAACAACAAACATAAAGAAAAGCATGCAGACTCTAAGACCTTTTATCCTGGGCTCGCCTTGTCGTCATGCGCTTCTGCTGCACGAACTGGTATGGAAAATGTTTGTGCATAGGTAGGACATAGTTGCTTGGGCGAGTCATTGGAATAAGATGCATACAGCATGTCTAGGCGCTGGCTTGCACAGACCGCTCGGAAGATTTGGTCTTAAACCAGGGTTCTGACTTCAAATATAAGCTGCAACTGCTCCGGGAGTAAAAGAGGTGGCGAGGGCGGCCTCGTCTGCTTGTCATCACATCCCAGACATTCTGCATCCTGGGCTGCACCGACGTCCATCCACTGCTCCTCTTCTATGATGCAAGGTTCTGTGCCTGGGTCTGAGGAGGCTTTAGCGCAGGAGTCAGAAGAGGTCCTGCCGGGGGGAGTAATTCCAGAGCGGAAGACACGGGTGTGGGGGTCCCAATCATCTGGGAAGGTGACCATTTTCTTGTTCGAAAAATCCAGTGGGAGCTGAATGCTCGAATCCTCTTCCACGATTGTGCCAGGAGGTGAACCTGCTGCCCAAATTGCTTGCCGTCGACGTCATCTGGCTAGAGTCACTGCGCTCTGGAATTCTCAATGTCTTTTCCGTCTGGAGGCGGCTGCATACCAGCCAGCCCCTCTGCGTGGTCGCCCCCTCAAACGTGGCATAACTGGAATGGAGGTGAGAGCCAAGTCGCCGAGAACTAGATGGCATCCTCGCTGCGCAGAAGACTGTTCGAACACAATAGAGCCCTCGAGAAGGTTGATGGGCAAATAAACCACAATAAACGCCATTAAAGCCACGAGCTTAATGCTCTGGCTGGCCGGACCGATGGCGCTCGTGCTGAGTTGCATCAGGTTACGGAGATGGATGGAGATGACGCACAAAATGAATCACAGAATGTGTGGGGAGGACGGGTATTAAAGGCCCCCCACCTCCCCTCGCCACCTCCCCTTGCCACCTCCCCTTGCCATCCTCGACACGTGTCACCCCATCCGGGGAATTTTACATATGTTTTAATATGTTTATGTTTATTTAATTTTATGATGTTTTAAGTAATTTTTTTAATGTTTATTTTAAAAATTTTATTGATAAAATATTAGCTTAAATTTATCTTAATTCTAGATTTATTATAAATGGACAGGGATCAAATTTTTTAAAACAAAAACATTTATTAAATTACAAAAACTTATGAAATGTTTGCAAAAAATAGATTCAAAATTTTATATGATCATCATTAGATACAAATAATATATGTATATGGTTTAGATGAATTTAATCCTTTGAAATTTACTAAATATCATCTATAATCTAGAGAGTGCTATTAAGAAATTGATTTCGATCATTTGATTGATTTTGAATATCATTCAAACTTTGAACTTGAGATATTGCAATTAAAGTCATACCCTTCCTCTTTTGTTTTCCAGTATTAATAGTTTATTTTTTGTTCCTCATATGTTCTTCATAATTCTATTTACATTCTATTGCATATTTTTGGTTTTAATTCATTGCATATATCCTAATATTATAATTGTTTTAATGTACAAGTGAATCTCTAGAATTTGACTTATAACTAATAGTCTCTTTTGTAGCATTATAACATGTATTTTGAAATTGGTTTGCAATGTGTTATTGTTAAAGTCATTTAACTTGATCATTTGCACCATCTTAGTATTGAAATCAATGCACTCAATCCATTTTCTTGGTACCATTTCTTTGATTAATGTATTGAATGATATTTCACTCCATTATCATTGAAATCAATGCATCTTTTTGTTTTGTATTATGTCATTGTTGAAATTAATGCAAGTATTTAATTTCTATACAATTTTCACTGTATTATCACTGAAATCAATGCATCATATTGTTTTGCGTAATGTCATTATTAAAATCAACTACTTGATTGTTTTAAATCATTTTTATATCATATCATCTTCGAAATAAATGCATGTGATTGTTTTGTGTTGTATATCGTTGTTGAAATTAATGCAACTATTTGATGTCTATGCCTTATATCATACCTTAGATCAACGAAATTTCATAATCGCTCTAAATCATTTTTCATTGTATGATCACTGAAATCAATATACCCTATTGTTTAGTGTTATATCATTGATCAAATCAATATAAGCACTTGATGCATATCCATCATATATTTATCGAAATCAATGCAACTATTTGTTTTATGTTTGTGTTATTTAAGTCAACTTATCTTAACTCAAATGTAACATTAAAAATGAACATATGTACATGACATAAAAATTATAATATATTATTTAATTTTGGGTGTTTGAAATCATAATGAGATCAAAATAATTCTAGATATGACTTTCACTTATATTATTGTCTAAAATTTATTGTGTTGCAATTATCCATATAGCTTAATTTTTATTGTTTTGCAATTATCCATATTATCCATATTGCTCAAATTTTATCTTTTTGAAATTATCCATATTATTGAGTTATTTAACTTTATATGTAATTGCATTTCCTTTGACACTCTCATCATATAAATTTTGTTTTATATAAATTTTATTATATTTAGATAAAGATTCTTATATGTAAATTATAATGTGGAATATGTCAGATTGTCATGTAATATCTATATAGTCCATTTTGTATAGATTAACTATATTACTTGCGTATTTCCAAAAATATTCATCTTAAGATAGCTTGTTCCAATGTAGGTTTTGAATGTGTTCTGATAATTAAAAAGGATTTAAAGTGGACTAGTTTATTGCTCAATGGATAAGATCTTAGTTAATATTGGATGTTTACAAACTTTTATAAGTGTTTAACCATTAATTTACTTAGTTTTCCTTTGGGTGATGAGATGGTTGCAATCAAAATGAGATTGTAGCATTAATTGTAGGATATTCAAATTGGTAGTGAAATGAAGCTCAGTGAATTACGCAGTGTTGGAATTTCAAAATGAAACAGCTTGTTAAATTTGACGATTTTGACAACCGCCAACTCCACCACCCAGTGAATTAAGTAGTGTTGGAATTTGGAGTTGTTATTTCCCTGACATTTTCAGATTGTGGCAGGCTTTCTTTTGAAATTCAATATAGTTTTATTACACGCATTTTAATGAAAGATTGTCGGAGATGACATAATTTGTCTATTTTATAGCACTTCCCAAACATTTTGCTTCTTCCTAACATGTGTTTCAATGCCAATTTACAGTCAGTTTGATCAGTGTGCATGTCGCTCAACTATACTTTAATATCTAGAATATTATTTACATTGTACAAAGAAGTATCTTTTCTCTGGGCGCCAACCATCTAATGGATGCCTGTAAAAACTCCAAACAATTTAGAGTTGCATTTATTAATTTCAAATTACCTATAGAGGCACCCGACAATAGTCTTCCCGATAACAAATGAATTTGTCGGGATCCCTCTGATGATAAATCCATTGTTTCCATTATCTGCTATATCAATACCCCTCATGATCAGATATGGTTTGCATACATCCGAGAAATGGGTGGCTTGACATTTGGTTAGGTTTAGATTTGTTATAGTATCAACGGTTTATGTATCGATAGTTTGGTGCACTGTCTACTGCATCATGAACCGATGAATATGAGGAGTAGCTATCCTTGGAAACTATTGGATTCTGAATTTTCTTTAACTGTAGGAATATTTTCATGCAGAAGGGATAGACATTTCTTATCAGATGAAGATCTTGATTAGTGAATATATTCAAGAATTTATATTAAGCCCATAAGTGCCCAATGCATAGACCATGATATCCAGTGAAGGTGATGATTCAATCTGTATGTTTTACGTTGCTTCTCACAATTTTGTTTCTACTTGTCAATTGTGTTAGTATTGTAATTGTTCTTGCAATTAAAAGAAGAATTAATGAAATTATAAGGCGCCAAGATCACACGAGTTAGCAGCAAAAATTCAAGCTTTAGGAGTTTCTGCATAGTTCATAGTAAAATTTTCCTAAGGAAGAATGGAGAAATAGCAAGAAAAATCCATGCCCTTTTGTGCACAAAGACTAAATTAAACCCTTGGGTGCTTGTTGCAGTCCAAAAGGGGCTTGTCGCACGTGGAAATGGTTTGTTGTAGTTCAAAAGGGACTTGTCCCGGTGTTATCAGATTAATTGGTAAGTGCGGACAGAAACAGATCTCCCTAGATCCCACAGGAAACTAGAACAAAACAAGACAGAATATAAAACTTCCCTTAATTTTTAATATTAGGCATACTAACTAACAAGGATAAATAACATACCTTATGCCATTTGTCCTTGCTAGCATCATCCTCGCTCCATTCCAAGACTTATGGGATGTTGAACCTATAAGAAGACACAATCCAACGAAGTGAAAGCATCAATGTATACTCAACAAAATCTATGTATGTGATCAAAGAGTCATACAATAAAATAAGACCAATTTTATGGGAAAGAAATATATTGCTATATTAAAGAATGTGGAAGAAAGATACAACCAGGTGCCTTGATGTTGTCAAGTTCCTTACAACAATTCCTTTCTTCCCACACACTTATGCTCCACATATTTTGAGATGAAAATTCTATCTTGACAAAGAAAATCTTAAAGCCAGCATACAAGATCCAAAAACTCCAAGCTACAAAACTCAAGAACTTTCCAACCCCAAAAGCTAGCTTTTCAAATGAGAACTCCTCTCATTTTATAAGATGATAAGGATAGGGTGAAGAGGTTAGGATGATCCCATGATATTAGGGATGCGACTCAGATCCAAACAGATCAGAGGCCACCTCACCCTCTAAGATTCTATTATAGAACTTTCGAGAAATTCCTCCTTTTCCTTCGTACGAAAATCGCCACACCCTTAACACTGAGAATACTACGATGATGTCATAGGCCACTATGGTGAAACCTGGGACGATCCCATATCGTCACACCCTTAACACTAAGAAAGGTGCGATGATACCTTTTTATAAGTTTTTTCACAAAGGAAAAGTATAATTTCATCTTTTTGGGAAAAAATGTCTTCATTCTTCTTCAGGGATTAAGGCCATTGATCCTTTTAAATACAAAGAGTAGGTTTACATAATTAAAAGTCATAGGGGTGATGAAAATAATTTGTAACAGAGATCCCCCCAAAGTATGAATTTAGAAGAGAGTGATAGCTGAAATAATTTGTCGAGTGTCTATAGGGAACAAGGAACACATCGGTCGGAAACCTGCCAACAAACAAGGAAATACAATACAATAATATATCATCACTGAGGTAGGAATTTCCATACTCAGAATACAAATGACTCAAAGCATAAATTATGAGACACAAAGATCCATGTCAAGTAAGACAGTTCATGGCCACCAATCATACATTGTGGATCCATGTGAATATGAATCAAATATGAACATAGCCATCAAAAATACATTGTGGATCTATGTGTTAAAGAAAAAATTTGAACATAGCCATGAGACATACACTGTGGATCTATGCAACAATACAATATGAATATACTCCAACGCAACCTAAATCTATTAAAAAAGATTCAGGTTCTTCATCTCCACCATTCTATAGTATGAATCTAACCATGCGAATACATGTGTTGAAGTCGAACATGGTAGAAACCACTTGATTAACGGTAATTAATGTATATTGTTAACAAGTGAGAGGGAAATCACCATTAATGTCAATTACTCCCAAGGTACACTAGTACAATCCAACGGGTGTGAATTAATGAGTTGAAGTTGAGCACTCGGTGAAATCTCGCGATCAGGGGTCAATAATGAAAACCCACCGTCAAAAGCGATGAAGCTTGTCATTGAGGCATGAAAGTTCCAAGGTACCAATTAGTTTCTAAGTCTAATTCTTGGATAATGAGTTGAAGTCGACAGGAAAAGACTCGTCATAGGAGTTCCTTAATGTATCCTGCATTAATGACATGAAAAAGGTAACAAGATTTGAGGTATATCAGACTAACAAGTGATTCAGGACTGAATCAGGGATGATTGACACAATAGAAGGCTTTCGAGTTTGAACTTCTCTTTGAACATATTGACAACACAACAACTGTCTTGGAAACACTGACTCAACAATAGAGATCACAGACCAATATGTAATCGTATAAGGGAGTATGATCAAGAGATAAGTGGGTTTTCCAACCTAGACACAAAGAGAGTGAAAGGGCATCATGTTCAAAAGTTAATCTTCCATAGAATACATGTTTAGATACATTTCTTTCCCAATTTTTCCTCCACCATCTCTGGCGAGTACCTCTTTATTTTTATAGAAACTTGAGGATAACATAATCTTGAAATGTAATCTCATCCTTCTGATGAGTCCCTCAAAGTATGGTTAACAAACCCTAGGAAGGAGTGGTTCAGTCCCATATGGGCCTTTCGATGTTTGTTTTATAAGTCCAAAGAAAGAAAACTCACAGGTTTTTCATGTTTAGAGAGTCTGAAAAATACTTAAAAAGCACTCCAAAATGTCCTTTTTCATAAATTAGTCTGATGAGAATGAAAAAGACATAAACTATCGCTCAATAGACGTTTTATTCAAATACTTTAACGAACATGAAAAGAACAAGATTGCTTGGCAATATTTTCATGTTTAGAAAGTCTGAAAAGAGCTTAAAGTGAACTCGAGGGGGTTTCCTTTTTCGTATAACCTTTATGAGTCCGAAAAAGTGATAAAAGTATACTTGGTTACATTCTCATTGATTTACGAGCATGAGAAAGAACAAAGACTTAGCTCGAGATTTTTTTTCATTTTTATGCAAGCTTAAAACAAAACAAAACTATGCTTTGGATAGATTTTATTTTTCACAAGATTAAAACTAAACAAAACTATGCTTGCACCTGATTTCATTTTTACACAAGCGTGAACTAGAGGAAACTATGCTTGAGGTAGGTGGTTTCATTTTTACACAAGCTTGACCCAGAAAAAACTATGATTGCGACTTCCCAATGCATGGTTCACAGATTCACATGGTTGGTACTTAGCACCCAGCTTAAGAAGCTAGTGGCTCAGCTTCAGCATGAATTCCAGAGGCTGGAAGAAAATGCACCCCAAGCTTCGTTTCTTCCAACTGCAAAGGTGAATGAAATGAAGCTTCAAATGCTAGACAAAGGACTTGACTCAAACAGAGAAAGGGGACAATCTAGTTCATTTTTTAACGATCTTGACCAATGAATAGGAACTATGCTCGAGAATCTAGGTTCAATGCCCAAACTTATGTTTCATTTTTTAACGAGCTTGATACAGAAAAAAGAAATATGCTCGTAACCTATGTTTCATTTTTTAACGAGGTTTCCACAGAGACGCAAAACTATCCTCACAACTGGTTTCATTTTTTAACAAGCTTGAAATCATAAAACCATGCTCAAGAGACCCTTCTTGATCATGGCTTCCAAGAAGACAATGCTCCAGAAGGACACCATGTCAAGGGACAAAAATTGGTCATGGCTTCCAAGAGATCATCACTTGATGGAAGAAACACACTCTGGAAGGAACACGTGTTGAGGGTCACGACAAGGGTAAGGAGATTAGTCTCTAAAATCCCTATCGAAGATATCACCATGTCAACGACTAGATCCAAGTCATACGAGACTGAGCATAGAGTGAGAGGCTCACCTACATCGACAGTTGAAGGCATGGGAGACAACGCCAAATAATCAACCTGTGGCGGGGGTGATACCATCTGCATATAAGAACCATTTAGGGAGGTCATCGGGTTGATGGTCAAGTTAGGGCCAATGAACAAAAGTTGATCAATAGTCATAATTCTTCCATCGTGAGGGAAATATATCACATGAAAAAGAGTGGACACGATAGCTTTCACGGAATAGACATAATCCTTCCAACAATTCGTTTCTTCCCACACACTTCTGCTTCACGAATTTTGAGATGGACAATATATCTTGACAAA
Source organism: Picea engelmannii (assembly GCA_009831015.1). Lineage (NCBI taxonomy): Eukaryota > Viridiplantae > Streptophyta > Pinopsida > Pinales > Pinaceae > Picea > Picea engelmannii. The sequence goes on from ML791932.1 coordinate 45,397, forward strand.
GAAAAGCTTAAAGCCAACATACAAGCTCCAAAAACTCCAAGCTACAAAACTCAAGAACTTTCCAACCCCAAAAGCTAGCTTTTCCAATGAGAACTCCTCTCATTTTATAAGCTGAAAAGGATACGATGAGGAGGTTAGGATGATCCCATGAGATCAGGGATGTGAGTCAGATCCAAATCGATCGGATGCCACCTCACCCTCAAAGCTTCTATTCTAGAACTTTTGAGAAATTCCTCTTTTTCCTTCATACGGAAATCGTCACACCCTTAACACTGAGCAAACTGTGACGACATCGTAGGCCAATATGGTACAACCTGTGAAGATCTTAGATCATCACACCCTTAACACTAAGAAAGGTTAGACGATCCCTTTTTATAAGGTTTTTGACAAAGGAAAAGTATAATTTCATCTTTTTGGGAACAATTGTCTTCATTCTTATTCATGGATTAAGGCCATTGCTCCTTTTAAAGACAAAGGATAGGTTTACATAATTAATGGTCATAGGGGTGACGAAAATAATGTGTAACACTCGGTCCAAATGGGGTGTTTCGCATGAGAAAAGGGTCCTAAGTCTTTTAGCTCAGGAGTCTATCATAAGACCACAACCTAAAAGAAAAACATTTCGGGAGTTTTTTGAGCCTGGAGAGATCGACGACTCAAAGCATGTCACGTGTCTTAACTTTAAATCAATGGTCATCAAATTTCCCTCATTGAAGCTCCCCTTGCAACCAAAATCTCGAGCACACCGATGGGAACACCTCCAATGAACAACCTAGATTTGATAAGTACCATCAGTCATGCCTTGAAAATATTAATTTTTAGCATGCCAACGAGGCATTGTTAGAGTCAATCAAAGAATGCCACATGGAAATGTGGAACCCATGAGATGCATAGGTAAATATATCAAAATTGGGTGACACATGTCTCGTTTCCCTATCACCTCAATGCCATCATGGACCAATGAAATTATGCCACGTGCCTAGGGTGATGTCAACATGACCTTGTCAATGCCTTAGCTGATTATGACTTTTGGTCGAGCATAGATCGATGACTTTCCTAGCATCGACGAAATATTGATGACAAAGATCAAGATGTAGATCATCGTCGGTGAGATGCAAATTGAAACTCCCAATGCAAGTTTCCATAGTGCTGATGACAATGTCGTCGTCAAAAAAATGCAAAGGAGATGACAACATGCCATGCCAACAGGGCCTTGTCAGAACCAATCCGAAGTTGTCACGTGGACATTTGAAACCCACAAAAGTCGCTCCAAAGCATATAAAAAATGGGTGACACATGTCCCACCCCTCTGCCACATCAACACAAACGTGAACCAATGAGAATGAACCACATTTGAAAGATGCAATCAACATGATGATATTTTCCTTAGCTAAGTTCTAGTTTTGATCGTGGCTAAATCAACGGCTCTTAGTTACTTCCCAAGTCCTGATGGATGGTCCAGATTAGTTGTACCAACCTTTTGAAGTCCACTCATCGGAGTTCAGTTTAAAATCCATACCCCAACCACTCTAATAAGACACCCTCGATCAACGATATTGATCTACGTCTATGCGCCTCTAATCAATGGTCCAAATTTTATTTCTGATATTGAGTTTCCCATGCTTGGTGTAATGTCATCCTGCCAACAAAGCACTGTCAGATCCAATCAGATATTTCTAGGTGGACAGGTGGAACTCACCAAAATCACCCTAAAGAATATTAGATTTAGGTGACACATGTCTCACTCTCTTTCCATGTCAACGCCCTTCTTGGTCTGTAGAAAGATGCCACATGTCCATGTTGGTGTCATCATGTTGATATTTTCCTTAGCCAATTTGTTTTTTTACAACAATGAGATCAATGACCCACATTGATTCTCGGACCTCCTCCCCCACCCCCTATAAATACTTGGGCCACTTCCATATTTTCTCCATTAAATTTTCCTTGAATTACCCATGACCTCCTTTAGAATTACATGAAATATTTTCCCCAATTTGATGAGGATAAAACCTATTAAACTGAGGCGCATATGAGTGCTTTCCAAGACTTTACAGATGACTAGTTGTTGGTTGTGGAGCTTGATTACTTCCTGATTTAGAGGTATTTGTTTTTAGTTTTGTTTATACCCCATGAATACTTTACACCCTAGAAGAATGTACACTCCTCCACGTAGGGGAGGTTCGGGGTGAAGCCCTCGAAGGAAAAATTTCCTTGTAAATTTATATTGTAATTTCATATTAAATCTGGATTGTTCATTATAAGGTTGCAGATCTAATGGTAGAAGTTATGTTAGGGTTTTTTTCCCTAGAAGACAACCCTCTTTTATGAGGGGAATGCATTGTGGCTATGTATCATTGCGAACATAATATTCTGAGTGAGGATACTATGAGAGAAAGAAGCGGACGTTACAGTGGGTGTGTTGTAGGTTGTATCCCTTCATTTTTGGGATAATAATAAAAGAAGGACCTGGAAATTTCTTTGGTGGACATAGCCCACACTGGGTGAACCATGTATATATGTGTCTCTATTGTATTGTGTACCTTTTGTGTTTTATTTCCGCATTTTTTCTATTTTATTTCTCCATAATCCTTTTTTTCCAACAACTGGTATTAGAGCAAAATGTAACTCGTAGGAAAATAGGGTTCCTGGTTCGAGTGGGAGAAATGGTAGAAGATGTAAAGTTTAGGGTTGAGAAATTTAATGGCCAAAACTACCAGTTATGGAAGATGTAGATGTAAGATTATTTATATCAGAAGGATCTATTCCTACCATTGGGTGGAATAAAAATGAAGACGACAACCATGAAGGACGAAGAATGGGAGGTTCTTGATAGAAAGGCACTAAGAACGATATGGCTAAGCATGACAGTGTCCATGGCTTTCAATATTTCGAAAGAAAAGACAATGAAGGAGTTGATTGACACATTGGCTAAACTATGTGAAAAACACTTGGCGTCCAATAAGGTATTTCTAATGAAGAGATTATTTAATATGGAGATGTCATAAGGTGGGTCTGTTGCATATCATTTAAATGAATTTAATACAGTTACTAATCAACTAAGTTTTGTAAAAATGGAATTTGATGATGAGGTCAGGGCTCTTCTAATCTGGTTCTCATTGCCAAAAATCTGGAACGGCTTGGTAATGGTTGTAAGTAACTCTATCTCTAGTTCAAACACTTTAAAATTTGATGATGTTGTTGGTGTTATCCTTAGTGTAGAAATGTGACATAAAAGAACAAGTGAGACATCAGGTAATGCGTTAAACATGGAGAACACAGGAAGACAAAAGGATATAGTAAAGGGATCAGGGAACCGAGGGAATTCTAGGAAGGGAAGATCCAAATCCATATTTGGAAATATAGAGTATTGGAATTGTGGGAAGAAAGGACATCTAAATAAATATTGCAAATATCCAAAGAAACAAAGAGATGGACAATAGGAGAAAAATCAGGAAGCAAATGTAATATGTGATGTGTTACAAGATGCTTTGATTCTTTCTATAGATAATATTTCTGAGTCTTGGGTAGTAGATTAATGGGATTCATTTCATGCCACACCGCATAGGAAACATTTGCTATATTATGCTCAAGGTGATCTTGGACAGATTCATTTGGGTGATGATGCACCATGAAAAAATGTTGGAATGGGAAAGCTAAAATTAAAGCAAAGGAATGGAAACCAATGGTTGTTGAAAGAGGTAAGACATGTTCCATATCTAAGGAAAAATATAATTTCAACAGGGTAGTTGGAAACTGAAGGTTGTATATCCATATTTACAGATAAAGTGTGGAAGGTCACTAAAGGATCATTGGTGATAGAAAAAGGAGAGAAGGTAGGTACATTGAATTTATGTACTAGTAATATTGTCTCTTCTATCTATTTAGCTTCTACGAGAGTGGATACAACACTGTGGAATCATAGTCTTAGACACATGAGTGAGAAGGAGATGCATATACTTCACAAAATAAATTTATTTCCAGATCTTAAACAAATTTATTTGGATTTATGTGAGCATTGTGTTTATGGAAAACATAAGAGAGTCATATTTTTTAGAATAGGAAAAGAAAAGAAGAGTGAAAGGTTAGATCTTGTGCATATAGATGCATGGGGGCCATATCAGGTATCATCTCTTGGTGTCTCTCGTTATTATTTTATGTTTATTGATGATGCAACTAGAAAAACTTGGGTTTATTGCATTCGACAAAAATATGATGTTTTTGATACTTTTTAGAAATGAAAATCTTTGGTTGACAATGAGATAGGAAAAAGTTGAATTGTCTCAGATCATACAATGAAGGTGAATATTGTAGCAAGGAGTTTGATGATTATTGTTCATACCATGGGATTCGTAGAGAGAATACAGTTCAATGAACACCACAAGAAAATGGTGTGTCAGAAGGGATGAACATGACAATCATGGAGCGTGCAAGGAGTATGAGATTGCATGTTGGCTTTCCCTTACAGTTTTGGGCAGATGTTGTAGATATTGTTGTTTACTTAATAAACAAAGGACCTTCAAGCTCTTTGGATGGTATAATTCCAGAGGAGGCATGGACATGTAAAAAGGTAAACTATTCTTTTTTGAAGACTTTCGGTTGTGAATGATTTGTCCATATTGATAAAGAAAATAGAACAAACCTTGAGGCAAAATCCAAGAAGTGTACCTTTATTGGATACGGTGTTAATGATTTTGGTTATCGCTTATGGTATTATGAAAAAAACAAAATCATTAGGAGAAGAGATGTCATATTCAATGCGAAGGTCATGTACAAAGATCAATTGCAGGGAAAGAAACAGGAAAAATAAAAACTAGAATACATAGTGCTTGATGAGATCACTGAAAAATAAATTCCAAAGGAACCATAAAATAAAAATGTACAACAGCAGGAATAGTAGGTATCTCAAACTCCTGCAAGTGTTGTTAGAAGATATACCAGGTTAAGTAGACCCCCTGAACGATACTCTCCTTCAATGTATTATTTATTGTTGACTGATTCTGGTGAACCAGAATGTTATGAAGAGGAAATGCGGGTAGACACCAAAAATAAGTGTGAGCAAGGTATGAAAGAGGAAATGGATTCCCTGGTAAATAGCCAAACTTGGCACTTGGTTCATTTTCCTGCAATAAAAAGAGAATTGCATAATAAATTTGTTTACAATTTGAAGGAAGAAGATGGAGGAAAAAAGCAATACAAGGCTAGACTTGTTGTAAAGGGGTTTGCATAAAAGAAAGGTATAGATTTTGATGAAATTTTTTCTCCTGTTGTTAAAATGATTTCAATTAGGACTATTTTAAGTCTTGTGGAAGTAGAAGATTTTCATCTTGAATAGTTAGATGTAAAAGCATATTTTCTCCATGGGGATTTGGAGGAAGAGATTTATTTGCAACAGCCATAGGGGTATGAGGTCAAATGGAAGGAAAATTTTGTATGCAGGTTGAAGAAGAGCTTGTATGGCCTAAAGAAAACTCCAAGGCAGTGGTATTTGAAGTTTGACAGGTTTATGACATAACAAGGTTATAGTAGATGTCATTCTAATCATTGTGTTTCTTTTAAAAGGATAGAAAATTGAAGCTATATTATCTTGTTATTGTATATAGATGGCATGCTTGTTGTAGGGTATAATATGCAATATATAAATGTGCTCAACAAGAAATTATCTAATTCATTTGTGATGAAGGATTTGAGTGCTGCAAATAAAATCCTTGGTATGAGAATAACAAGAGACATGAAAAATCACAAATTAACATTGTCTCAGGGTGAGTACATAGAAAAAGTGTTGGAGAGGTTTAGAATGAAGAATGAATATCCAGTTAGTACACCTTTGGCCAACCATTTCAAATTAATAAGGAAATGTGTCCCAAGACACACAAGGAGATAAAATACATATCTAGGGTCCCTTATTCATCAACAATTGGTAGGTTGATGTATGTGATGGTTTGCACAAGACCAGATATTTCACATGCAGTGGGAGTTGTGATCGGGTATATGAAAAATCTAGGTAAAGAAAATTGGGAGGCAGTAAAGTGAATTCTTAGGTATTCGAGAGGTACTCCTACTCATGCATTATGTTTTGAAGGTTCAGACATTGTTCTACAGGGATACGTTGATTCATATATGGTAGTTGATAAAGATAGCAGGAGGATGCTTTTACTGTAGGTGGAACAATAGTAAGTTGGATTTCGAAAATGAAAAAGGTTGTTGCACTTTCAACAACAAAAGAAGAGTATGTTGCTACTATAGAGGCTAGTAAAGAAATGATTTGGTTACAAAGGTTTATGGAGGATTTGGGAAAGAAGAAGGAGAATAGAAGGTTGTATTGTGACAGTGAGAGTTTCATTCATCTTGCAAAGAAATAAACCTTCCATTCGAATACTAAGCATATACAACTCAGGTACCATTTCATATGATCAGTCTTTGAAGATGGACATTTAAGTTGGAAAATATACACACTAGACAGAATCCCGCAGACATGTTAACTAAGGGAGTAACCAAGGAGAAATTGAGTTCCTTCTTAGTTTCAGTTGGTCTTGAAGATTGAAGGTGAGGATGAGAAATTTGCTAGGTCCAAGAAGGATCATAGTCCAGTAGATACAATAGCGGTGGAGTTGTTGAGATCAGTCTTGAAATGGGAGATTGTTGGTTGTGGAGCCTGATTATCTTCCTGATTCAGAGGTATTTGTTTTCTTCCATGTTTATACCCCATGAAGAATTTACACCCTGAAATAATGTACACTCATCCACATGAGGGAGTGCAGGGGGGGTTACCCCCCTTGTGGGGTCCGGGGGAAAGCGGGCCCTCGAAAGAAAAATTGACTTGTAAATGTATATTGTAATTTCATAGTAAATTTGGACCATTCATTAGAAGGTCCCAGATTTGACGATAGAAGTGATGTTAGGGATGTTTTCCCTAGAAGGCATCCCTCTTTTATGAGGGAAATGTATTGCAGTTATGTATGATTGTGAATACTGTATTCTGAGTGAGGATACTATGAGAGAAAGAAGAGGAAGTTATAGTGGATGTGTTGTAGGTTGTATCCCTTCATTTGTTGGATAATAATAAAGGAAGGGCCTGGTGATTTCTCTAGTGGATGTATCCCACACTGGGTGAACCACGTATGGTTGTGTCTCTATTGTATTGTGTATCTTCTCTATTTAGTTTTCGCATTTGTTTTATTTTATTGTTCCGCGATCCTGTTTTTATAACACTAGTTTGTAAAGAAAGACGATGTCTTCATGAAGTTGTTTGTCCAAAATTTGGGGGGATGTGTTAGAAAATGGTTTAGAGAATTGCATGTTGCTTCAATTGATAGTTGGCCAGCTCTAGAATCCACCTTTATGAGACAATGGGGTGAGAAAATGGATAGTTTGTACTATCTAAATGAATTTGGCACACTCAAGAAAAGAGCCAATGAAACTGTTGATGATTTTAATAGGAGGTTTAATAAGATTTATAAAAATATCGCTGTAGATATAAATCCATCACAACCAGTAGCCAAAGTGACATACGCTAGGGAATTTTATGTTTTTTTTCCCATGACTTTGAGAGGAAGAAGATCCCCAAAATTGCTAATAATGCAAGAGGATGCAATAGACATCAAAGAGAATATGATTGCATCAGTTAAGATGAAGAAAAAAAAAGATTAGGAAGAAAAGAAAAAGGTCATGGAAGACTGTGGTACTTCTGATCAGGTAGAGAACCCCAAGAAGAAAATATAGATGAGATGTCAAGATTGATCAAGAATATAACAAACAAAATGTCTAGGTTTGAGATAGAGCATAACTATACAAACATATCACCCCAAGAGAGAGGCATAAGTAATACTAACCCCAATCAGTTCAGAAGACCTCCTAATACACAACTCATGACAAGGGAGAGAATAAAGGAAGAACAACCCATTCAACCTCTTATAAAAACCAACATTGATAACAAATTTATTGAATAAGTAGTGGATGAGGGATATGATGAATACATAGAAGAAATCCACCTACTTCAAGATGAGAATGATGCCATACATCTAACTCAAAATGATTATGAGGAGTCTCTAAGTCGTAAGAAATTTATGCCTAGAAGTCAACACAACAAATGAGCTTTATCCTCAGTTCAGTATAGAATTTGTGTTGATGCGCTACATGATGAGATGCATAAGAATTATGATCTCAGGCCTCGAAAGAAAACAATTGTTGTAGAAAATCAACCCTAGTCTAAGAAAGCTGGTCCAAAGATGTCCAAAGAAAAAACTAAAGAGTTTATGGACACCCCTAAGGTAGATGAAGTTTTAGAACTTATAAAAAGGGGAAAATAAACTAAAAAAATCGAGGAATTAGTTTCACCTTTCAATTTTGAATGTGAGTTGTTTATGATTAATATTCTTGTACCTTTGGTGGAGCTGGCTAAGAACCACTCATACCATAAAAATATTGATAAAATGATACAAGGGAAGGGCTAAAAAAATCTTGTCTATACTTTGAATGTACAAGATGAGTCCCCTACCATAGTTTTTGGTCCTCATATTGATGACAAAGAGGAATCTGTGGTACCCTTCTATGTGGTCACCTTAAAAATTCATGATAAGATGTTGCAAAATTGTATGCTCTATCCAGGAGCATCACACAATCTAATTCCCAATGTAGTCATGGAAAATTTGGGGTTAGAAATAACCAGACCCTATCATGACCTTTATTCATTTGATGTCGGGAAAATGAAGTGTTATGGATTAATTAAAGACATGGTTTCCACCTTGGGCCAATTGCTTGTTAAGAGAATTACAATGGATGTGGTTTTGGTTGATGTACCATCAAATTATGGCATGTCGTTTTCCACAACATAGGTAGGAAAATTGGGAGGCACTATGCATATGGATATGACTTATGATACTGTACCAGTTTTTGGATGAGATATCAGAAGGTTGTGCTAAGAGATTTTTTTTTCTTATTTGGTCATTGATCAGAACAACCCTATGATCATCCCATATATGTTGTTGATGAATATGTGGGTTTTTGTATCCTATCTATAAATGAATAGTACAATGAAACCCCACTACTCGGAGATTATCTTGTAATCCATGTGAAAGAAATGTATGGTATGTGGAAATTGTATTTTGATGGTGCATGCTCAAAAGAAGGAGTTGGGGCCGGTGTAGTACTCATCTCCCCCACCAAAAAATAAATTCATTTGTCCTAAAAAATTGAGTTCAAGGCCACAAATAACATGGTTGAATACAAAGCCTTGATCTTAGGCCTGGAAGAAGCAAGAAATATGAAAATTAATGAGCTAGTAGTATTTGGAGATTCACAACTAGTTGTGCAGCAAGTAAAAGGTTCTTATAAAATAAGTAATCCAAGAATGAGGGCATACAAAAATTAGGTGTGGAATCCGATTGATAATTTTTATCTAGATTTCAAAATTTCTACTATTTTGAGAGAGTTTAATCAGTCATATAATTCCTTAGCAGTAGCTGCCAATATCTTTAAAGTACCATACACCCCTCAAATTAAATATGAGACCAAGATGAGGTGCATACCTTCCATTCCTGATAATATCAAATAATGGCAAGTCTTTGAATATGATCAACAGATCAAAAATTTCATGGAAGTGATAGATGAATTTGAAAACACTCATTTTGATTCAAATGATGAAGAAGAAACTAAGAAACAAATTGGGAAGAAAGCTGAAGAGATCCCTAAATTTAGCAATTACATGGTTGAGCATAAAGTTTATAGCTTAAGAATAACTTCATTCCCAAAGGACTGGTTCCTTTAAAGCAATTGTTTGATATAAATGATGTACCTTTCAAACCAACTGTCCTCCCCAAATATGATAGCATTGAGGAACAAAATATTGGGACTGAAAAAAATCCTAAATATATTAAGTTGTCCAAAAATATTCTTGTTGATCATAGGACAAAGTATTTGTAGCTATTCACAGAGTATATGGATTTCTTTCCATTGATATACGAGGACCTTAAAACTTATGATACCAGTATCATACAACATCGAATACCCCTCAAACCTAACACTAATACTTTTAGGTAGAAGCTCAAGCATGTTAATCATGTTATTTTTCATACCATTGAGAAAGAGTTGATGAAACTATTAGATGCCAAGATTATTATTCCCTTAAGGTACTCTGAATGGGTAGCTAATTTAGTTCAAGTGAGAAATAAGAGTGGGGAAATAAGGCTATGTGTTGACCTCAAAAAATTGAATAAATTCTCATTACAATATAACTATCCCCTTCCCAAGATGGATCATATACTGCAGAAAGTGGTGGGGGGAAATAGGATATCTATGATGGATGGTTTTTTAGGATACAAGCAAGTTTCCATGCACCTAGATGACAGAGAGAAGACGAATTTCATAACACCATGTGGGACTGTCATGTATGACAAGATGCCTTTTGGTATAATAAATGCAGGAGAAAATTTTCAAAGAACTATGGAAATTTCTTTTGTGGGTGAGAGCGACAAGTTCATTTTCATATACCTTGATGACATGACTATTTTTCTGCAAGAAAGTTGAAGATCACATCAATCATTTAAGGAAAATTTTTGTGAAGTGTAGGAATTTTGGGCTATCCTTGAACCCCAAAAAGTCATACCTTTCTATGGAAGAAAGAAATATTCCTAGCCACATAGTATCCAAATAAGGGGTGAATGTAGATCTAAAAGGGTGGAAGAAATCAAACAAATTACTCATGCTAGGAACAAGAAAGAGGTACAATATTTCCTAGGTAAAATAAGATTTCTGAGAAGGTTTTTCCCCAATTTCACTGAAATGGTGAACCATATTACAAACATGTTGAAAACGGACCATGAATTCAAGTGGACGGTTGAAGCTAAAGAATCCTTTCAGCAGATCAAGATGCTCTTGGGAGAAGCTCTAGTTCTTATCATAAAAAATTATGATAAATAGTTTCTCATTTTTTCTTTCGCATTGGTTCATACTATAGTTGTTTTGTTGTTGCAGAAGAATGAGGAAAATCAAGAGAAACCCATAGCATTTTTCAGCAAGGCCCTAAGAGATGTTTAAATGAAGTATAGCAATATGGAAAAAAATGTTTTTCCATTAGTTAAAGAATTAAAGGCTTTTAGATATTATATACTACACTATAAGATGTTGGCTTGTGTACCTACCAACAATATAAAGGACATTATCACACAACTTGATAGTGAGGGAAAAAGAGGTAAATGGATTGCTAAGATTTAGGAGTATGACATGGATATCAAGCCCACAAAACTAGTAAAAGGACAAGGACTAGCCAAACTGTTGGCCGAATCTAACTGCAGATTTTTGGACTTGAATGCATTGTCAACAAACCTCATAGCAGCAAAGTTTGAAGAGGATGAAACAAAATAACCATCCTTAGAGGTAAGTTCCAAATTTTCTCAGTCTGATTGATATAAAGACATCATCTCTTACTTGCAAAATTTTAGTTTCTCATCAACAAGGGATAAAACTAGGGCTAGCTCTATTAAACTTAAGGATGTAAAGTATTGAATTTTGTGGGGTAATATGTTTTGGAAAGACTCAAGGGGAATCCTACTAAATTGCCTCACTGAGGAAGACATTGAGGGCATAACCATTGAGTTTCATAAGGGTGTATGTGGGGGTCACCATGCTTGGAGAACCACTGCATACAATATCCTTAGAGATGGGTGTTATTGGCCATCTTTGAATTTTTAATGTAAATTGTCTGGTTCAAGCATGTATAGAATGTCAAATGTTTGGAGGAAATTAGAAGTTTCTCCCTCTCCCACTAATACCAATCAAATTCGAGACACCTTTTTCAACAGTGGGGATTAGATTTCATCGATGAGATTAACCCAAATTCAATTGGACAACACAAATGGATTTTGAAAACCACATATTTTTTCACAAAATGGGTAGAGGCCATACCCATGACAACCAATGATACAATCATCATAAAATTCCTAGAGGAAAATATCTTTTCCAAATACAGGTGCCCAAGAAATATCATTGTTGATAATTCACATGCCTTCATATCTACCAAATTGGTTAAGTTTTGTAAGGACTACAACATAGATTTGGGACCCTCTATTGATTACTATCCACAAGGAAATGGTTTGGATGAATCCTTTAATAATAACCTTATCAAAATTATCAAGAAAATATTATCTCAAAATAACAAGGCATGGGATTCCCACTTGAAATATGATGTTTGGACAAATAGAGTTAGAATCAAGAGGGCCATTAGAGCTTCCCCTTTTCAATTGGTATATGGGTTGGATGCCATTTTCCCCATTCAACTCAGCCTCCCCATGATGAAATTACTGCAAAATGAGTAGGAAGAATCAAATGGCATGCAAAGAAGAATTAATATGCTAATTGAAGTTCAACAAGTAGGAGAGAAAGTTCATATAAATTCTCAAGCTCATCAAGCAAGAATTAAATAAATATTTGATAAAAGGACCAAAGAAATAAATTTAATGGTAAGGGATTTGGTTCTAGAATGGTATGCTCAAAGGGAAGCTAAAGGGAAACATGGAAAGTTTGAGAATCTTTGGCTTGGACCCTTCCAAGTGGTTGCAATCCAAGATAACAAAACTTATGATTTATCTCAGCTAGATGGAGAATTGTTTGGGGCTCCTGTACATGGGAGGTTTCTCAAACACTTCTTGCAGTACTAATCACTGCAATATTTTCTTACCCTGTACATAAATAATTCATTTTTCATTTATGTTCATGATTTTTTAATTTTACTTCATTCACCATTCATTACTTAAGCAAGTAGGTAGGTTTCTAACAACTTAAGTTGTTGAGCATTTTTGTGTCACATATCAGACCAATTTTCATGTCCCAAGGAGATGTATCTTTTCGAGTAGACTCCACAAACCAACTAAATAAGCCACTTAGTCTATAGTTCTCAGTATACCGTAAGGGTATGATATCCATGTTGGAGAAAAATGTTATTATTGTATTTTTTCTTGCAAATAAATGAATAATGACTGAAGTTATAACTCCAATATTAGACAAGTTAGAAGTAGAAAGTCAAGATTTATGAGCCTCTGTGTAGTTAATAGTCAAATTTTCCTAAGGAAGAATGGAGAAACAATAAGAAAAATCCATTACCTTGTGTGCATAAAGAATAAATTAAATCCTAGGGTGCTTATTGAAGTCTAAAAGGGGCTTATCACGGTCCAAAAGACGCTTGTCGTGTGTGAAAAGGGGTTTGTTGTAGTTCAAAAGGGACTTGTATCGGTCCAAAAGGGGCTTGCTAGGTGATAAAAGGGGCCTAAATCTATTATATCAAGATTCTATCATAAGATCGTGGCCTAAAAGCACAACATTTTGGGATTTTTTTGGGCCCCAAGAGATCGATGACTCAGATCATGTTGCACACCCAACCTTTAAATCAATGGTCATTGGGGTAACCTCATCAGATTTCCCCTTGTGACCTAACTTGAAAGTGAACTAATAAGCACACCTCTGACGAATGACCCAGATTTGATAAGTGTAAGCATNCCCCCCCCCCCCCCCCCCGAGAAGATCAACGGTCCAGATATGCTCTCAAGTATTAAAGCCTTCTGAATAAGGGTCGTTTTAGCACACCAACGAGGCACTGTTAGAGCTAATCATAGAATTCCAAGTGGACATGTGGAACCCACCATATGCACGGGTAAATATATCAAAACTGGGTAACACATGTCTCATTTCACTACCATCTCAGTGCCATTGTGGATCGATGAAAATATGCCACATGTTGAGGGTGATGTCAGCATGACCTTATCAATTCATTAGTCAATTGTGGATTTTGGTCGAGCATAGATTGATGACTCTCCTAGAGTCGACGAAATGTCAATGGTGGAGATAAAAATGTAGATCTCCATATAGGAGATGCAAAGTGAAACCCTCGACGCAAGTTTCCACAGAGCACACGATGACGACGTCGTTGGTTATATTCAAAGGAGATGACAACACGAAATGCCAATGAGGCCTTGTCAAAATGAATTCAAAGCTGCCATGTGGACATGCAAAACCCACCAAAGTCACCCCAAAGAATATAAAAAATGGGTGACATGTGTCTCGTCCCTCTACCACGTTAGCACTAGCACTGACCAATGAAAATGTGCCATGTGTCAAATATGAGATCAACATGATGATATTTTCCTTAGCCAAATTATGTTTTTGACCGCGGCTAAATCAATGACTCTTAGTTACTTCCTAAGTCCCAATGGATGGTCCAGATCTATTGTACCGGCCTTTCGGAGTCTGCTCGTCATAGTCTAGTTTCAAATCCATACCTTGACCACTCTGATAAGACACCCCTGATCAATGGTCCATATATGTGTCAGTACACCTATGATCAATGGTCCGGATATGATATCTGATTTCGAGTTTGTCCCACTAGGTGTCATGTCAGTCGACCAACAAAACACTATCATATCCAATCATCTATTACCATATGGACAGGTGGAACTCACCAAAAGTGCCCCGAAGCATATCAGATCTAGGTGATACATGTCTCACTCTCCTACCATGTGAGTGTCCTTGTTGGTTGGTAGAGAGTTACCACATGTCCATGATGGCATCAACATGATGATATTTTCCTTAGCCGATTTTTTCTTTTTGACCACGATGAGATCAATGTCCCATAATGATTCTTGGACGTTCGATGGACAGTCCAGATTTGTCATGCCAAAACCCTTCGAAGTCCCATTTGAAGCTACACCTTGATCACTCCGATGGAGTATGTCCAACCAAAGNCTTGATCTCTAATCACAAGTGTTTATGGTCAGGTGTCACGTCATCCTACCAGCAGAGCACCGTCAGGGCTAACCAGGGGTTGCCACATGGAAATAAAAAATTCACCAAAGATATATGGAAGAGCATTAAATCTGGGTGACATGTGTCATATCCCTCTGCCACATCAACATCCATGGGAACAAATGAAAATATTCCACGTGTCTATGGGACCCAATTGACAATAGTGATGGCATCATCAATACATAAGTGACTCCAGGCTTGGTCGAGGAAAATCAACGAATCAAGCTTTATCTTAATCATAGATTAACAATCCATATCTTCTTTTAGACCTCCCTACCCAACTCCTAATTGACAGTCGAGATGTAATTTCTGAGTTCCCTCATCAGAGACTTGTTTGAAGCCTATAACCTAATCACTTCGACTGGTGTGACTCTAATTAACGGTCTAGATCTGATTGAGTACATCCAATGACTACTGATTTTTATGCCTTTTTAGGCCTTTATTGCTCCGATGGGATACCTGGGATTCGAGAATAAGATTTCTCTCCGAGTTTTTATCCGATGATGGAAGAGTCGTGCAATCTCTGTAGTGTATTTTCGAGTTTTGATCCGATGAAAACCCGCTCAAGAATCAAGAAGCTAGAAAACAATTTCAAGAAATGAGAAGTAGTTTCAACAATCGGTTTTAGGGCATGATCAATAACGATAAAAATAAAAGAAGGTGCCCATTATCAAGGTTGACACTCTGGAGAATTGAATAGTTTCTTACAACCAGAGCGGTTTGACCAGATACTTTGAGCATAGTTAGTTGATAAATGCAGCAAGAAACAAAGATTCATCCCCTGAATTTAAGTTTCAATTTGTAATTCCTTCCTTACAGTATTTGTGTTCTTGTAAAGCATGTCCTTCCACTCTTAATTTTCTTGTATAATATATAATATACAAAATCTCAAGAACCAACCCATTCACCAGGTTCAATGTTACTATATGATGTCTGGTAATGACACATAATTGTTTTCCTCTCGTCGTATGACTAGTTCTTGTCATTTCTTTGTGAATTTAAATGATATGCAAAGGGTACCTCCATGTGTTTGAATGTGTGAAGATGTTAACTGTTTGAAGCAATTTTTTATTGATATGTATGCATCTATTAGATATATTGAATTCTTGATTTCTTAGCACATTGTTCTTTTCCCTAGGCTACAGGATTCATTCTTAGCATTGCCCTATATGTTTATTATTTTTTCCTCTGATCCACCATTTCATCCTCCTTTCAAGGTTGATTTTTTGAAATGCTTGTGGACAAATACCTATGATAGTTGAGAGCATTTTTCAGATGAACTGAGAACGTTTTGAGGTCCTATAATTTCAAAAGAAAGAGGGAGAGAGAGGGAAAATATTATGTTTTCTCTAATATTAGTGCCCAGCCCCACACTCATATATATGAGGGTGGGGGTGGAGGTGGAGGGTAATATTAGAGAAAACATATATTATATTTTCTCTAATATTACCCCCCACCATTATGTTTTCTCTAATATTACCCCCTAGCCCCACCCTCATATATGGGGGTGGCAGTAATATTAGAGAAAGCATAATATGACCCCCCTATGTTTTCTCTAATACTAGCCCCCACCCCCACCCTCACCCTCATATATTCTCTCTCTCTCTCTCTCTCTCTCTCTCTC
>ML791932.1:68018-79911 GCA_009831015.1 Picea engelmannii
CTCAGAACCCAGGACTTGACAATCATAGGCGATTCCAGAATAATAATACAGGCCATGATCAAACACTCCACAACTCAAAGCACTAAGCTCAACAATCTCCTTGATAAAATTCGCCTCCTCTTAAGGAATTTGAACTCCTATCAGTTCTTTCACATGTTAAGGGACCTCAACCGAATGGTTGATAAGGAAGCCAACAAAGGCGTGTTATTGGAGGCTGGGGTGCTGTCAGTAAATGGGATCATGAATAATGTGGAGATCCCATGAACCCACACCACCCTCTTGCACTCTTCCAAATGCTAGATCATGAACCAATCCCTTAGAGTTTGGGGAGAAGGAACCATCCGGAGAGCTCTTTTCAGAAAATGCAAATGTCTGAAATTTGCTAGAAAGGAATCCAAAGTGCAGGAGAGAAGTAACATATGTTGAAACAGTCTTGTATCAAGATGAAATACAGGGCTGTAAATCACGTTGAAACACAGTGCTGGAACAGATGCTGAAACACAATGCTAAAACAGTTGTCGAATCTCAGTGCTGGAACAGATGCTGAAACACAATGCTGAAACAGTTGTCGAATCTCAATGCTGGAACAGATGTTGAAACACAGTGTTGTAACAGAGATGGAACATAGTGTTGAAACAGAGCTAGAACATAGATGCTGAAACACAGATGCTGGAACACAGATGTTGGAACACAGTGTTGAAACAGAGCTGGAACTTATGCTGAAACACAGTGCTGTAACAGAGTTGAAACACGGTGCTGTAACAAAGCTGGAACACAGTGCTGAAACAGAGCTGGAACACAGATGTTGAAACACAGATGCTGGAACATAGATGATGGAACACAGATGCTCGAACACAGATGCTGGAACACAGATGCTGAAACACAGTGCTGAAACAGAGCTAGAACTTATGCTGAAACACAGTGTTGTAACAGCTGAAATATAGTGCTGTTACATATGCTGAAACACAGTGCTGGAACAGATGTTGAAATACAGTGCTGTTACATATGCTAAAACACAGTGATGGAACAGATGCTGAAACACAGTGCTGGATCTATAGGCCCAAAGAAACTCGGGGCCATTTTGTAATTGAATCTGTGGCTTTGCCACCCCTCTAATATAATCTATAACCATTTTCGTAAAAAAATAAATAAATATATATATATATTATAGAAAACATATACCCCCCACATCCACCCTCATATATATGAGGGTGGGAGTGGGTTTTAATATTATAGAAAACATAATAGATCCTATAATTTCAAAATAGAGAGAGAGAGAGAGAGAGAGAGAACAAATTCCCAAATAGTGCACAATTATTTTACTGCAAATCTGACTTTAAGATTCATCCTAAGTCTTGGCCTCTGGGGTGCCTCGACATCGTTCCAACAATGTCCTAAAATATCTCGAGGGATAACAATGCCCACCTCCACTCTCATATATATGAGGGTGGGGGTGGGTGGTAATATTATAGAAAACATAATAGGTCCTATAATTCAAAAGAAAAAGAGAGAGACAAACTTCCCAAATAATGCATAATTATTTTACTGTAAATCTGACTTTAAGATTCATCCTAAGTCTTGGCCCCTGGGATGCCTCGACATCATTCCAACAACATCCTAGAACATCTCGAGGGATAACAATGTGTTTCATTTTTATCTTGGTTGCAGAGAAAGATGTATTATTTTTTTATAATTCCATTATTAAAATTAAAGAAATATATAACTTTTATTCTTAACTTTATATTAAGATAAATTTTTAAAATTTTTTATTTACAATAAAATGTTTTTAAAATATTATTTTTTCATTTTACATTAAGTATAACAAAATTACACATCTCTCATATTAAATTATAGAAAGGATCTTGCAACTCATAAACATTTATGTTATTGCAATGGGACAAAAATGATACTAATTTCAATCCATCCATTTCAAGTGATAAGATAGAAAGGACCTTACAACTCATAAACATTTATGTTATTGCATTGAGACAGAAGTAATATTGATGTCAATCCACGCATTTCAAGTGATAAGTTAGAAAGGACCTTGCAACTCATAAACATTTATGTTATTGCACTGAGATATAAGTGATATTGATGTCAGCAAACCCATTTCAAGTGATAAAAGGTGTTATTTAATATGATACTAAACTACCATATATTTATTTTACTTTGGATCTTTTAAGTAATTTTTTTTTGTTTTTTTTCTTTTCGTCTTTTTTTCTTAGTGTTCAATAAATTCAAATTTAAGATAAATATTTTATTATTAAATAAAATTAATTACTTGTTCAAACATAAAACAAATAAATATGGACAAATTAAAATACATTTCATAGTTTTATGTTGAATAATAAAAGTCCAAATTTAAAATGAATCTATGTTAATATTAAATAAAATTAACCATTTATTCAAACACAAAAATAAATATATAATACAAACAAATTAACATATTTTTTTTTGTTGAATAATAAAAATGAAGTAATAACTTTTTAACCTTATCCCTCTGATTTTTAACCACACTCTCTCTTGGATAGAGGTAAAGTGCACTAACTACATTGTAATGAGTGAAAGGGGTTAACCTAATAAGAAAATTTATAAATATAGGGATAAGTTCATTGCCACAATGACATATAATGTTCAATGAGTATCTTGGATAATGCCTTTTGAATCACCATATATTTGTGATGTCGCATAGGTTGGCTTGAATTTTTTAAGGTATATCTTCTTTTTCAATTTTTTTCACTTTTAAAAAAGAGGTTTTTACTTTGAAGAGTTTGATCTCCTTATGCACTTCATAGATCTAGGGTTAATATGGTTGTTAGCACACTAATTTTTCCATCTCGCAACTCTTAGCACTTTTTATCAAATACATTCCAAATCACTCCAATCATAACTTATGACCTTAAAGCAGAGAAGAAATGGCCAATTTTACAAGAAAGGTCAAATTCAATTATTTGTTTAACAATAATAGGATTGAGTACTTATCTCTTTATCATGTGTGCAAATGCATTCTTAAACCTTTGAAAAACATGTGGTCCCTATTCAAGTGTGAATTTCTCAAATTTTCCAGGTCATTCATGACATGGTAAATTCATGATGGATTGTGGTCAAATGGTTCCTATTCTAATGGAGTTAATGTTTTTTTTCTTCATATGAGATATGATCGATATATTATTACAATGATGAGTTTTCCATATACAGGGAACATATGGTGACCATCCATGAAAGGATGTGCCCCTTGGATAATCAATGACTATTTATTATTATCATTTACTTATTATATATAGTATTTAATAATCAATAATTATATTATTATTTATTAATCTAAGAGAATGTCTTCTTGATGTTTTCCAAACATCAACACTCCCTCTCAACGAGGGATACATTATACATCATGCCAATATTGTCTCTGAAGTATACAAACTTTACCCTAGACTCATGACACTTGTCTGTCAGACTTGGGATACGTCTCTCTCCCACCTGAACCGAGGAGAAACTCACTTTGAATCTCTCCCTTTGAGCCAATTGACTCTCTCTGAGATCAAGCTCACTCTGGGTCCGCATGTAATATAATATAGAATCTAGAGTCTTTATCATTCCTTGTCAAATCACCATGAATAGGAAAAATACCACACCAAGATCTTTCACCACAGGTACATACCTGTGAGTGAATACCAACATGATACTAACTGACACGTTGAAAGCACTTCAAGCACTTCGAGTTGACACTATTCCTTATCATGATCAGGGAAGGACTAGTCCTGAGCCCATTTACCACAAGTGAACCTTTATGATAAATGTATCCTATCTCCCTTGGTCTGCAGCCCAATATAGGAGAAGGTCTGCCCAATGTTGAAACATCAACACTCCCTCTTAGCTAGGGAGGTATCTTTTCACATTAGCACACAACTAGTATCCAGTGGTACACAACCACTGCTAGTAGCACACAACTATTGTCTAGTGACACACAGTCACTGCCATTGGTACACAACTACTGTAGTAGTACACAACTACTTTGAAGAGACACACAGTATCCACTAGTGGTACACAACCATTGTAGTAGAAAAAGGTATGTCACACATGGCACTCCCATGTGGAATTCTAAAGGCTAATCCCTCTAGAAACACTAGGGTCAACTCCTCATAGTGTGTGACGTCGAGGTCAACTCCCTCGACATGTTCTCATGTTCTCTCCACAAGGGAAATTAGGCTATAAGAACAAACCCAGTTATAAATTCTCAGATAAGTGTCCCACTTATCCCTTCTCGAATAATTTCCATCACAAATCAACTCAAATCAGTTCACATAGTTGTACGATATGGAGAATTTATGTCATACATGGAACTCCCATGTGGACTTCTAGAGGCTACTCCCTCTAGAAACACTAGGGTCAACTCCCCATAGTGTGTGACATCAAGGTGAACTCCCTTGACATGTCCTCATGTGCTCTCCACATGGGATGTGTCCTCATGTGCTCTCCACATGGGATGTGTCCTCATGTGCTCTCCACAAGGGACATTGGGATATCCCTTCTCGAATAAGTGTCCTCACAAATCAACACACTTATGGCTTCTCAGATAATCCAAAACCCACTTATCCCTTCTCGGATAAGTGTCCTCACAAATTAACTCAATTCATTCATAGAGGAGTACGATCTAAAGAATGTCTCAGGAAGATGCAAACATCAACACTTCCTCTCAGTGAGGGAGGAATTCTTTTCCATGCCAAGTCTGTCACGGAAGTACTCAAACTTCATCTTTTTTTGGTAAGAACATCAACAACCTGCTCATTTGTAGGAAGGTACTGCATGAGTACTTCCTCTACACCATGTCTTGGAATAATAGTGAATCCCTCACATGTCCAAACAAATCTGTAAGGAGCTTCATGGACTTCCACAATCAATGCAATGTACTTCACTTCTACAGTGATCAATACCACAAAAGTTTGTTTCCTGCTACGCCAGGAAACCATGGAAGATCCCAAAGTGAAGAAACACCCAAAGGTATTATTCTTGTCCACTGTGCTCCCTACCCAATAATATTCAGTATATCCTTGCAATCTCATGTTAATACTGGAACTATATCTCAAACCATGTCCAACTATGCCTCACAGGTATCTCAACACATGCTTCACAACAATCAAATGTGTTTATCTCGGATGACTCATAAACTGGCTGAGTGTAATCACTGCATAGAAAATATTTGGTCTGGAGTTAACTAGATACATCAATGATCCAATCAACTATCTTTACAGGGTCAGATCAATCTCGTCGGAATTGGAATAAGACACACTTAGTTTCTTCAAATTTGACACCATTAGTGTAGTCATGGGATTATAGTTCAACATCCCAAACTTCTTCAATATCTCAATCGTGTACTTTCCCTGACTCAGGAAGATCTCATCAATTCTCTTCCACACCTCTAGTCCCAAGAAGTAGTGCATCATACCAAGGTGCTTCATCTCAAAATCAGAGGCCAACACATACTTGCATTCGACAATAAGACTCTCTATACTGGTGAGGAATAAATCATCAACGTAGAGGACAAAAATCAAGGACTCACTATTAACAATCTTGTAGTACAGGTTGGGATCAACAACACTTTTTCTAAAGACCAAACTCACCAAATTTCCATCAGTCCTCACATACCAAGCTCGAGGTGTCTAATTGAGTCCATACAAGGACTTGTTTAACCTGCACACATGAGAATCCTTCTCATGTATCACGAAACCATGTGGCTACTGGATGTATACTTCTTCCTCAATCTCTCCATTGAGAAAGGTTTTCTTTACATCCATCTGATGTACTCTCCAAACCATGGATGTTGCAGGGGAAATAATCATACAGATATAATTGTATCGAGAAACATGAGAAAATTTCTGCTCATAATCTATTCCCTCCACCTAAGAGAATCCTCTAGCAAAAAATCTCATTTTGTGCCTCTCTATGCTCCCGTCAGCTATGTGATTGATCTTATATATCCATTTGGAAGTCCTCATGTCTCGGAACAATATCGCACACATCATTCTTCATGATGGATTGATACTCCTCCATCATGACATCTCTCCATACTAGATGACTAGTTTCCTCCTAATAACAAGAAGGCTCAGAATCAATGATGTGGATCATAACTATGAAAGAACATGAATATATATGAGTTCTCTTACTCTCTTGGAAGGAAGGTACCATGAGGTGTCGCATGTCCCTCTACCTCCTACAAATTTTGATGAGTCCATGCAAGGAACATCCACTGGAGCTACAGGATCAATTGAATCAATAGGCTCAATTGTCTCCCTTCGAATTGTTGGAGGGTGAGGGGAAGAAGGCACCATTTCTTAATGTCTCTCACTATCTATCTCCATGTGATATCCTCTAGATATTTTGAAGGCAACCTCCTCCTCAAAGGTAACATCAGAGCTTACCTCAATATATCTCTAACTAAGGATGTAGATTTGGTATGCCTTCGATGACTCACTGTACCCCACAAATGTACCCTTTCTTTCTCCAGTTTCTGAATTGGTCATTTTCTCCTTGGGTACTTGAATGTATACTGGACACCCAAATATACCAAAGTATCCAACCTCAATTTTCACTCATGAATTGTGTCCATAATAGACATCTCGTGGTTCTCTCGCGAAACACATGTCTAATACATATTGAGGTTCCCTCTTGGAACCAATGTCTCACAAAACATATCAAGGTTTCCTTGTGAAACCAATTTATTGGTTCCGTCATCTAACCGTTTGAGGCATCTTAATATGAATTCCACATTTCCCCCTACTATTCAACACAAGACCCTCCGAAGTGAATGTCTCAAGTCTCCTAGAGAGCTCAATCCTCCACAACAATCACTTGCATGGACTCCCTAGCCAAATTATTTGATAGTTTAGCATGCAGGTATTGTAGATACTTCTATCTCACATGGACCTAATAGTAGTAGTTCCAAATCAAATAAGTGGCTATCAAAATAGAAATAGTTGCATCCTTCATTCCATTCATGTAAATACCTCCAACAGTGGCATCTTTTGTACAAAGAAACCCAGTGCTGCAAGAAACGAGGTAAGCACAAAAACCAATGTCCCGATCACCTCCAACGCGACATTGTTTCCAACCTTCCACATGAATATCCAAATGCACAACTTGGTAACTTAAATCAAACCAATCAGAACAAAATAGGTTGGCCGAATTCTGTGAACGCATGAGCTTCTTTGTGCCTGATGGTATACCTATGTCCAAAATATCACAAGTAATGAAATGAAGACAAAAATAGCAATCCATGAAGTTCTTGCAATGCAACTGGTAAATCTCTCGACTTCAATGTGAAGACATGATTGTGAAATCCAAAGGTAATATCTTGTACTCTGCAAACGATAACGTTCAGAAAATGGAAAATCTTTTGTGTTGTCCACCCAAGTTGTGGAATTCACAACTGAATTAAAATGATTTGTGCGAGGGACAAAACACCAACAAACGCATAAGAAACAGAAATGGTTGTGTACAAAATCCCTACTAGTTTCCATTTAGTAGTTGTGTCCTTCATCAAAGAGATGATTGTGTGCAAAAGCCCTATTGGTTTCCATTCCCTAGCAGCGTTGTTCATCTTCTCCCACCATTTCGCTGCCGCGTATTGTGCTATCAACCACAACATACTAATGGTTTCATCAAACTTGACCATCTTCATCTTGATTGTTTGTAGATTCAGGGAATTCAACAGGCTACCGACCGATTCCCTTGATATGACCTTTCTGTAAATCGAAATACTAACTACTTTACTCTTTAAAAATATTTTCATATCTTGTACCCGCATAACATAAGTGTGGCCATCAATATCCATAGGTTTTTTTTCTTTCTTGTAATCCATGAACTTGATATACATATATAAACATTAATTCAATATTTAGATCAAAACCTTCAGTCAATCTACCAAAGAGACCTGACTCATTAAGATTGCATGTAAGTTCAACAACATCCAAAATACTTGTAGACAATAGGTTAGGTATGACCAATAGATCTCTCATTTTCCTAGGCCCTCCCATGAGGGAGTTAAGCCCAATCTTGCTATGATACCATGTTGTTTTTCTTCATATGAGATATGATCGATATATTTTTACAATGATGAGTGTTCCATCTATAGGGAACATATGGAAACCATCCATGAAATGATGTGTCCCTTGGATAATCAATAACTATTTATTATTATCATTTACTTATTATATATAGTATTTAATAATAAATAATTATATTATTAATTATTAATCTAAGAAAATGTCTTCTAGATGTTGTCCAAACATCAACAATTAACTCAACTCATTGAATGGAAGAGTCATTGACCATTTACATGGTTACTAAATTCACATGGGAATAGGGTCTCCATTTAGACTCCAAATTTATTGTAAATAGAGTCCTACATCCTCTATTTTCAAAAGTTCAAGTTTGCTAGTTCTAAGATACAAAATTTCTCCAAGGATTGAAGTGTTCACTTGCACAATTATTCTCTTGAACCCTCTTACTATTAATCTATCAAGTAATATCCTAAATATTTCCATTTCATATGAAGAAATACTAGAAAAATTATTGTTAAATTAGAAGAGATTGTAAATTGAGGAAATAATCCCCCGAAGTAAACCTTTAATTTGCAATCTTAGTCAACCTCCTTGCTGATGAGTACCTTTTATACACCTCATCATGCAATTTGTAACATTATAATGTGACTTATGAGGTGTCTAATGTGTCTTGGAAAATACTAATAAAAAATGCAATCTCAAGCCCACTATGTGTTAAATGATTTAGACAATTCACAATTTGTTTTTACAACATAACATCCATAAAATGGAGAATCAATCATTTTGGTTATCTTGGAGCTTGATATGAAAATAATTAGTGTAAGATTACAATATTCCACATGAAACATGTGAATAATATTAGAGTCATACTTAAGTTGTGATAAGACTCTGGCATTTTTTTTTATTCTTAAAATTGAATTCCCAAAAAAGAGTGTGCCACCTATGTTACCATCTCATAGTGTCATTGAAGCTCATGCCTCACTTTATAAGCCTATGCTATAAATACTTTTGTCACAACATGATCATCCACATACAAATCTAGAAGAACAAGTTCCTTGTCAACATGTTGTATATACATATTACTATCTAAGTGACTACAAATAAACCTATTTTTTAAAAGATGTTTATTTATTTTATCATACCAAAACCATGATGCTTGTTTGGTTCCATAAAGTGATCTCTTTAGCCTACTAAAAATAATATAATCTCTATCGGTATGCTCAAAACCAAGTGGTCATTGTATACATATTTCTTCATGTAAGTCATCATCAAGAAAGACACACTTAACTTCGATATAATGTACCTTTTATTGGAAATGTTGCAGCTAGTGAAATCACATTTCTAATGGAATCCATATTTTCTAATGAGGGAAAGGTTTTAGAATAACATACATCTTCCTTATGTGAGTAACCCTTAGCTACCAATCTAGCCTTGCATTGCTCAACATGGCCATTGACCTTAAATTGGGTCCTCTAAATACACCACTTCTCATAATGTTCTTATTATCAGTATGCTTAACTTACTCCCAAGTTTCATTATACATTGAGTATTTATACTCCTTTATTTCACCTTTCCATACTAGTTGATCTCCTGGTTTCACATGTCTCAAAATCACAAGTATTCATAATATTTTTAATGAGAGAAAAGTCAGTATTCTAAGGTCCAAATTCCCTCGAATATATCCTAATTGTGCATTTAACAAATTGCTATGGGGCAAAATCCCCCTAATCCGGGTCTAGCGACTAGGAAGAGCCTTGACACCTTGAAAGATAGAAGTGCTTCTATTCTACCCCAAATCCAACAAAAACCTAATGATAGTTAAGCAAAGGGAGAAAAGATCAAAATGTGTACCTTGAGTCCTTTCATCTATTGAAGATCCCTTTCTATTGTTGTTCGTTCCAATATTCAAGGCTCCTCCCAAAGTTGGCCTGAAACAAATTAACAGATCAAACTATGAAAACATATGCATAACTACCAAGATCATCTTAAACGGTTAGATATTCATTAAAAAAATTCATAAACATAAACATAAAGACATAAAGATCTGGGATAAGAAGTTTCTCTTTTATTGATAATAAGATTGGAAGTTACAACCTAAATCTTTCCGACGCCACTCCATGAACCTCGCCTGGGTTCCTCTACTTTGACTCTAAGTGCACTATTCCCAATATTCTATCCTCACAACCAACATGCCAATATAGGGTAAAATGATGGATTGTATAGGGGAGGATAACTAGAAGGGAATGTTAAGGATGAAACTCAAAGAAGGATGTAAAAGGCTTGGAATACGAGGGAGAAAATTTGGCAGAGTTCACTTGCCTCTTATTTGATATATCCAAATAATCCCCCTAGGGCCCTTTTTATATGGATAAATGATGGTTATTCGGTTTTCATAAGGGATACATGAGGTGAAATGGTTGTGCAACCTAAAATAGCCCGTAAACTCTGTCAGAAAGCACATAAGTTATATTTTTTTTCAATTTTTTAGAGTACACACAGGCTTTCAGGTTTGCAGCTAGCATATTTACATGGGATTTTAGGTATGTAGCTAGTGTATGTATGCACTCTGCATATGCATCAAGGAGTTTATACCATATAAAAAAGTGTTTTTTGAGAGGGACTCTAGCAAAAAGAGTTGGAAGATGTGTGAATGAGTAGGCCAACATCATAAATGCATAGTAGTGGAATTTTTAGTGCTAACAAATGCCCCCTTATGTGTGAGGTCAGAAGATAAACAAATGGTTGAAATACATTACAACATATTTAATAAAGTGGGAAGGAACTGGAGTCGAGTAAGCCCAAGTGAGTATCTGTGAGCACATCATATGCAATATAATAATAATCATCAAGGTGGGAATACCCATTCTCGGGAAAAACTAAGCATGGATCACAAAGTACATTGCAGATCCATGCCATATATAGCAATCATGGCTACATGACCAATGTGTATGCTAATATAAAGTGTAGCCACAAATAATACATAGCGTATCTACATCTCAAAATCATTGTAAGATATACAATTTGATATGAATCCTCAGGAGGAATTAATGCCAGTGGCTAGAGATGATAGATTTTTAACTCGAGCAATAGCTTCAAGATCTTCAAAACTCATGTAGGAGTATAAAACGAGTATAAGACTCACTACTCTAGGTCTTCCACAAGACGTTGTGGAAATATTGGAGTACCTCGATCATCAAAAATAAAACTTCATTTATTCTGAATGTGAACTTGACAGAACTCATGGGATGACTGACTCATGAAGGTCAAGAGACTTATCACAGAATGGCTGACTCATCTTGCAAGACTTCCCCTTTGAAAAGAGCACAAACCATGAAAAGACTCAAAAAGCATTTTATTGACATAAGTATGTGGCAGAGGAGGAACCACAAACTCTCCATATGTTTGGAAGAGTAAACAAACGAAGGAGGACACAAATCCATGTAATGAGAAAAACTTCCTAATGCCATACTAGATATGAATGCTTGCAGAAAAAACTGAAGGATGTGCTTTGTCCCATGGTAACTAAATTGTTGCCAACAAGAGAGAATGTTTCCCTATCCCCTCTTTTTGGAATATTTGTTTTTTTTTGTCTTTTTCACATATTTAATGAGCTTGAAAAATAATAAAATAATGGTACGTTACAAAGGAGGAATGAGTGTCACAAGCAAGCAAATTGGTTCCAAGCGCATGGAACATATTGATTCTCAGTGAAAGGAGACATGTGCAGGATAAGGACACTTGGGAAAATTCATCTATGGGTCAAGGTGTCAGATCGCAAAGGAAAACATGATACCTAAGGAATTATCTAAAGGTTAAGTACTAGAAAAATGAAGCTG
>ML791932.1:84610-97839 GCA_009831015.1 Picea engelmannii
TGGTACACAACTACTGTAGTAGTACACAACTACTTTGAAGAGACACACAGTATCCACTAGTGGTACACAACCATTGTAGTAGAAAAAGGTATGTCACACATGGCACTCCCATGTGGAATTCTAAAGGCTAATCCCTCTAGAAACACTAGGGTCAACTCCTCATAGTGTGTGACGTCGAGGTCAACTCCCTCGACATGTTCTCATGTTCTCTCCACAAGGGAAATTAGGCTATAAGAACAAACCCAGTTATAAATTCTCAGATAAGTGTCCCACTTATCCCTTCTCGAATAATTTCCATCACAAATCAACTCAAATCAGTTCACATAGTTGTACGATATGGAGAATTTATGTCATACATGGAACTCCCATGTGGACTTCTAGAGGCTACTCCCTCTAGAAACACTAGGGTCAACTCCCCATAGTGTGTGACATCAAGGTGAACTCCCTTGACATGTCCTCATGTGCTCTCCACATGGGATGTGTCCTCATGTGCTCTCCACATGGGATGTGTCCTCATGTGCTCTCCACAAGGGACATTGGGATATCCCTTCTCGAATAAGTGTCCTCACAAATCAACACACTTATGGCTTCTCAGATAATCCAAAACCCACTTATCCCTTCTCGGATAAGTGTCCTCACAAATTAACTCAATTCATTCATAGAGGAGTACGATCTAAAGAATGTCTCAGGAAGATGCAAACATCAACACTTCCTCTCAGTGAGGGAGGAATTCTTTTCCATGCCAAGTCTGTCACGGAAGTACTCAAACTTCATCTTTTTTTGGTAAGAACATCAACAACCTGCTCATTTGTAGGAAGGTACTGCATGAGTACTTCCTCTACACCATGTCTTGGAATAATAGTGAATCCCTCACATGTCCAAACAAATCTGTAAGGAGCTTCATGGACTTCCACAATCAATGCAATGTACTTCACTTCTACAGTGATCAATACCACAAAAGTTTGTTTCCTGCTACGCCAGGAAACCATGGAAGATCCCAAAGTGAAGAAACACCCAAAGGTATTATTCTTGTCCACTGTGCTCCCTACCCAATAATATTCAGTATATCCTTGCAATCTCATGTTAATACTGGAACTATATCTCAAACCATGTCCAACTATGCCTCACAGGTATCTCAACACATGCTTCACAACAATCAAATGTGTTTATCTCGGATGACTCATAAACTGGCTGAGTGTAATCACTGCATAGAAAATATTTGGTCTGGAGTTAACTAGATACATCAATGATCCAATCAACTATCTTTACAGGGTCAGATCAATCTCGTCGGAATTGGAATAAGACACACTTAGTTTCTTCAAATTTGACACCATTAGTGTAGTCATGGGATTATAGTTCAACATCCCAAACTTCTTCAATATCTCAATCGTGTACTTTCCCTGACTCAGGAAGATCTCATCAATTCTCTTCCACACCTCTAGTCCCAAGAAGTAGTGCATCATACCAAGGTGCTTCATCTCAAAATCAGAGGCCAACACATACTTGCATTCGACAATAAGACTCTCTATACTGGTGAGGAATAAATCATCAACGTAGAGGACAAAAATCAAGGACTCACTATTAACAATCTTGTAGTACAGGTTGGGATCAACAACACTTTTTCTAAAGACCAAACTCACCAAATTTCCATCAGTCCTCACATACCAAGCTCGAGGTGTCTAATTGAGTCCATACAAGGACTTGTTTAACCTGCACACATGAGAATCCTTCTCATGTATCACGAAACCATGTGGCTACTGGATGTATACTTCTTCCTCAATCTCTCCATTGAGAAAGGTTTTCTTTACATCCATCTGATGTACTCTCCAAACCATGGATGTTGCAGGGGAAATAATCATACAGATATAATTGTATCGAGAAACATGAGAAAATTTCTGCTCATAATCTATTCCCTCCACCTAAGAGAATCCTCTAGCAAAAAATCTCATTTTGTGCCTCTCTATGCTCCCGTCAGCTATGTGATTGATCTTATATATCCATTTGGAAGTCCTCATGTCTCGGAACAATATCGCACACATCATTCTTCATGATGGATTGATACTCCTCCATCATGACATCTCTCCATACTAGATGACTAGTTTCCTCCTAATAACAAGAAGGCTCAGAATCAATGATGTGGATCATAACTATGAAAGAACATGAATATATATGAGTTCTCTTACTCTCTTGGAAGGAAGGTACCATGAGGTGTCGCATGTCCCTCTACCTCCTACAAATTTTGATGAGTCCATGCAAGGAACATCCACTGGAGCTACAGGATCAATTGAATCAATAGGCTCAATTGTCTCCCTTCGAATTGTTGGAGGGTGAGGGGAAGAAGGCACCATTTCTTAATGTCTCTCACTATCTATCTCCATGTGATATCCTCTAGATATTTTGAAGGCAACCTCCTCCTCAAAGGTAACATCAGAGCTTACCTCAATATATCTCTAACTAAGGATGTAGATTTGGTATGCCTTCGATGACTCACTGTACCCCACAAATGTACCCTTTCTTTCTCCAGTTTCTGAATTGGTCATTTTCTCCTTGGGTACTTGAATGTATACTGGACACCCAAATATACCAAAGTATCCAACCTCAATTTTCACTCATGAATTGTGTCCATAATAGACATCTCGTGGTTCTCTCGCGAAACACATGTCTAATACATATTGAGGTTCCCTCTTGGAACCAATGTCTCACAAAACATATCAAGGTTTCCTTGTGAAACCAATTTATTGGTTCCGTCATCTAACCGTTTGAGGCATCTTAATATGAATTCCACATTTCCCCCTACTATTCAACACAAGACCCTCCGAAGTGAATGTCTCAAGTCTCCTAGAGAGCTCAATCCTCCACAACAATCACTTGCATGGACTCCCTAGCCAAATTATTTGATAGTTTAGCATGCAGGTATTGTAGATACTTCTATCTCACATGGACCTAATAGTAGTAGTTCCAAATCAAATAAGTGGCTATCAAAATAGAAATAGTTGCATCCTTCATTCCATTCATGTAAATACCTCCAACAGTGGCATCTTTTGTACAAAGAAACCCAGTGCTGCAAGAAACGAGGTAAGCACAAAAACCAATGTCCCGATCACCTCCAACGCGACATTGTTTCCAACCTTCCACATGAATATCCAAATGCACAACTTGGTAACTTAAATCAAACCAATCAGAACAAAATAGGTTGGCCGAATTCTGTGAACGCATGAGCTTCTTTGTGCCTGATGGTATACCTATGTCCAAAATATCACAAGTAATGAAATGAAGACAAAAATAGCAATCCATGAAGTTCTTGCAATGCAACTGGTAAATCTCTCGACTTCAATGTGAAGACATGATTGTGAAATCCAAAGGTAATATCTTGTACTCTGCAAACGATAACGTTCAGAAAATGGAAAATCTTTTGTGTTGTCCACCCAAGTTGTGGAATTCACAACTGAATTAAAATGATTTGTGCGAGGGACAAAACACCAACAAACGCATAAGAAACAGAAATGGTTGTGTACAAAATCCCTACTAGTTTCCATTTAGTAGTTGTGTCCTTCATCAAAGAGATGATTGTGTGCAAAAGCCCTATTGGTTTCCATTCCCTAGCAGCGTTGTTCATCTTCTCCCACCATTTCGCTGCCGCGTATTGTGCTATCAACCACAACATACTAATGGTTTCATCAAACTTGACCATCTTCATCTTGATTGTTTGTAGATTCAGGGAATTCAACAGGCTACCGACCGATTCCCTTGATATGACCTTTCTGTAAATCGAAATACTAACTACTTTACTCTTTAAAAATATTTTCATATCTTGTACCCGCATAACATAAGTGTGGCCATCAATATCCATAGGTTTTTTTTCTTTCTTGTAATCCATGAACTTGATATACATATATAAACATTAATTCAATATTTAGATCAAAACCTTCAGTCAATCTACCAAAGAGACCTGACTCATTAAGATTGCATGTAAGTTCAACAACATCCAAAATACTTGTAGACAATAGGTTAGGTATGACCAATAGATCTCTCATTTTCCTAGGCCCTCCCATGAGGGAGTTAAGCCCAATCTTGCTATGATACCATGTTGTTTTTCTTCATATGAGATATGATCGATATATTTTTACAATGATGAGTGTTCCATCTATAGGGAACATATGGAAACCATCCATGAAATGATGTGTCCCTTGGATAATCAATAACTATTTATTATTATCATTTACTTATTATATATAGTATTTAATAATAAATAATTATATTATTAATTATTAATCTAAGAAAATGTCTTCTAGATGTTGTCCAAACATCAACAATTAACTCAACTCATTGAATGGAAGAGTCATTGACCATTTACATGGTTACTAAATTCACATGGGAATAGGGTCTCCATTTAGACTCCAAATTTATTGTAAATAGAGTCCTACATCCTCTATTTTCAAAAGTTCAAGTTTGCTAGTTCTAAGATACAAAATTTCTCCAAGGATTGAAGTGTTCACTTGCACAATTATTCTCTTGAACCCTCTTACTATTAATCTATCAAGTAATATCCTAAATATTTCCATTTCATATGAAGAAATACTAGAAAAATTATTGTTAAATTAGAAGAGATTGTAAATTGAGGAAATAATCCCCCGAAGTAAACCTTTAATTTGCAATCTTAGTCAACCTCCTTGCTGATGAGTACCTTTTATACACCTCATCATGCAATTTGTAACATTATAATGTGACTTATGAGGTGTCTAATGTGTCTTGGAAAATACTAATAAAAAATGCAATCTCAAGCCCACTATGTGTTAAATGATTTAGACAATTCACAATTTGTTTTTACAACATAACATCCATAAAATGGAGAATCAATCATTTTGGTTATCTTGGAGCTTGATATGAAAATAATTAGTGTAAGATTACAATATTCCACATGAAACATGTGAATAATATTAGAGTCATACTTAAGTTGTGATAAGACTCTGGCATTTTTT
The DNA here is from genome assembly GCA_009831015.1 of Picea engelmannii. NCBI lineage: Eukaryota > Viridiplantae > Streptophyta > Pinopsida > Pinales > Pinaceae > Picea > Picea engelmannii. Next base: position 89,590 of record ML791932.1, read on the forward strand.
TTTATTCTTAAAATTGAATTCCCAAAAAAGAGTGTGCCACCTATGTTACCATCTCATAGTGTCATTGAAGCTCATGCCTCACTTTATAAGCCTATGCTATAAATACTTTTGTCACAACATGATCATCCACATACAAATCTAGAAGAACAAGTTCCTTGTCAACATGTTGTATATACATATTACTATCTAAGTGACTACAAATAAACCTATTTTTTAAAAGATGTTTATTTATTTTATCATACCAAAACCATGATGCTTGTTTGGTTCCATAAAGTGATCTCTTTAGCCTACTAAAAATAATATAATCTCTATCGGTATGCTCAAAACCAAGTGGTCATTGTATACATATTTCTTCATGTAAGTCATCATCAAGAAAGACACACTTAACTTCGATATAATGTACCTTTTATTGGAAATGTTGCAGCTAGTGAAATCACATTTCTAATGGAATCCATATTTTCTAATGAGGGAAAGGTTTTAGAATAACATACATCTTCCTTATGTGAGTAACCCTTAGCTACCAATCTAGCCTTGCATTGCTCAACATGGCCATTGACCTTAAATTGGGTCCTCTAAATACACCACTTCTCATAATGTTCTTATTATCAGTATGCTTAACTTACTCCCAAGTTTCATTATACATTGAGTATTTATACTCCTTTATTTCACCTTTCCATACTAGTTGATCTCCTGGTTTCACATGTCTCAAAATCACAAGTATTCATAATATTTTTAATGAGAGAAAAGTCAGTATTCTAAGGTCCAAATTCCCTCGAATATATCCTAATTGTGCATTTAACAAATTGCTATGGGGCAAAATCCCCCTAATCCGGGTCTAGCGACTAGGAAGAGCCTTGACACCTTGAAAGATAGAAGTGCTTCTATTCTACCCCAAATCCAACAAAAACCTAATGATAGTTAAGCAAAGGGAGAAAAGATCAAAATGTGTACCTTGAGTCCTTTCATCTATTGAAGATCCCTTTCTATTGTTGTTCGTTCCAATATTCAAGGCTCCTCCCAAAGTTGGCCTGAAACAAATTAACAGATCAAACTATGAAAACATATGCATAACTACCAAGATCATCTTAAACGGTTAGATATTCATTAAAAAAATTCATAAACATAAACATAAAGACATAAAGATCTGGGATAAGAAGTTTCTCTTTTATTGATAATAAGATTGGAAGTTACAACCTAAATCTTTCCGACGCCACTCCATGAACCTCGCCTGGGTTCCTCTACTTTGACTCTAAGTGCACTATTCCCAATATTCTATCCTCACAACCAACATGCCAATATAGGGTAAAATGATGGATTGTATAGGGGAGGATAACTAGAAGGGAATGTTAAGGATGAAACTCAAAGAAGGATGTAAAAGGCTTGGAATACGAGGGAGAAAATTTGGCAGAGTTCACTTGCCTCTTATTTGATATATCCAAATAATCCCCCTAGGGCCCTTTTTATATGGATAAATGATGGTTATTCGGTTTTCATAAGGGATACATGAGGTGAAATGGTTGTGCAACCTAAAATAGCCCGTAAACTCTGTCAGAAAGCACATAAGTTATATTTTTTTTCAATTTTTTAGAGTACACACAGGCTTTCAGGTTTGCAGCTAGCATATTTACATGGGATTTTAGGTATGTAGCTAGTGTATGTATGCACTCTGCATATGCATCAAGGAGTTTATACCATATAAAAAAGTGTTTTTTGAGAGGGACTCTAGCAAAAAGAGTTGGAAGATGTGTGAATGAGTAGGCCAACATCATAAATGCATAGTAGTGGAATTTTTAGTGCTAACAAATGCCCCCTTATGTGTGAGGTCAGAAGATAAACAAATGGTTGAAATACATTACAACATATTTAATAAAGTGGGAAGGAACTGGAGTCGAGTAAGCCCAAGTGAGTATCTGTGAGCACATCATATGCAATATAATAATAATCATCAAGGTGGGAATACCCATTCTCGGGAAAAACTAAGCATGGATCACAAAGTACATTGCAGATCCATGCCATATATAGCAATCATGGCTACATGACCAATGTGTATGCTAATATAAAGTGTAGCCACAAATAATACATAGCGTATCTACATCTCAAAATCATTGTAAGATATACAATTTGATATGAATCCTCAGGAGGAATTAATGCCAGTGGCTAGAGATGATAGATTTTTAACTCGAGCAATAGCTTCAAGATCTTCAAAACTCATGTAGGAGTATAAAACGAGTATAAGACTCACTACTCTAGGTCTTCCACAAGACGTTGTGGAAATATTGGAGTACCTCGATCATCAAAAATAAAACTTCATTTATTCTGAATGTGAACTTGACAGAACTCATGGGATGACTGACTCATGAAGGTCAAGAGACTTATCACAGAATGGCTGACTCATCTTGCAAGACTTCCCCTTTGAAAAGAGCACAAACCATGAAAAGACTCAAAAAGCATTTTATTGACATAAGTATGTGGCAGAGGAGGAACCACAAACTCTCCATATGTTTGGAAGAGTAAACAAACGAAGGAGGACACAAATCCATGTAATGAGAAAAACTTCCTAATGCCATACTAGATATGAATGCTTGCAGAAAAAACTGAAGGATGTGCTTTGTCCCATGGTAACTAAATTGTTGCCAACAAGAGAGAATGTTTCCCTATCCCCTCTTTTTGGAATATTTGTTTTTTTTTGTCTTTTTCACATATTTAATGAGCTTGAAAAATAATAAAATAATGGTACGTTACAAAGGAGGAATGAGTGTCACAAGCAAGCAAATTGGTTCCAAGCGCATGGAACATATTGATTCTCAGTGAAAGGAGACATGTGCAGGATAAGGACACTTGGGAAAATTCATCTATGGGTCAAGGTGTCAGATCGCAAAGGAAAACATGATACCTAAGGAATTATCTAAAGGTTAAGTACTAGAAAAATGAAGCTGGCATTAGGCCAAAGACGCAAGAATGAGACATGTGATGCGATTACAGAATGTCACAACGAGACTCCTTCAATGTAAAGTTTTACGAGTCCAGAGAAGGTAAGATCGATGGTTTTTCACTTTTAGAGAGTTTGAAAAACACTTAAAAGAAGATTCCAAGGTGTTATTTTTTGTACAGTTAGATCCCCAAGCCCAAAAAAGGATAAAACAATGCTTGGGAATACTTTCCGATGAGTCGAATCTCCCAAGGTGCACATTTTTCGTAAGTTGAGTCTTCAAGGTCCAGAAAAGGTTTAAACTTATACCAAGGATAAATATAGTTCTTTTTTCATAAATGTAGTTCCCCGAGATGATCCAAGTGGATATCGGTGGCCACCCACCAATTCCAACTAGCTCAGAACAGTCTTCTAGAAATTTACTATTTTTAGCATTTTTTTCAGTTCCTAAACTTCCTGGGCCATTTTGAGGGCCTAAATGATTTTTTTTCGAGATAGTTGATCTCAATTATAGTTTAAGGATCTTATTGAGCCCCCAAAATGAATATCCTCGACGATACCTTTCCAACGAGCTATCGTTCACCCAAAATGAAGATTGTATGCCAAAGTTACGCCCCTCGGAAGTTGATACACCAAACTACCCAGAATGGGGTCCACAAAATTGTTGGCTTTTCATCTTCTAGTGTTAGGGTTTTGGATTTTATTTATGTTAAAAGGAGCTTTAGAGCCTCATTGTAATCATCTTCTTGAAAATGTGTGTATCTGTCACCTCTCTTCTCAGAGATAAGATGCCACCATTCTAGAGAGTCTTTCACTCTGTATTTCTACAATTTTGTACATTTTTCTCATTAATTAAAATTGTGTACTGATGTATCTCTGTTTTTATGGTTATATTTCTGATAAATATTTGTTATACTATTGGATATCTGATATATCTTTGTACATTTCTTTATTATATATCCGCTCTCATTTCGTGCCGAAAATAATCTGGATCACGGGCCCGAGAAAGGGATAAACTAATACCCGAGAAAACTCTCTCGGTGGGACATATCCCCCGAGGTATTCCTTTTTCCTAGATAATCTATTGGCCGGAAAGGGTTAAAATTATGCCAAATAGATTTTCTTTCATGACCTATTAACGAGTGTGAAAGAAACAAGGTCACTCGATGATCTTTTCTTGTTTAGGGAGTCTGAAAAGGGATGAAAGAAGACTCCAAGGGTGTCATTTTTTGTAAATAATATCCAAGGCCCAAAAAAGAGATAAACCAAAACCAAGGAGAATGGCCCTTTTTTGTAACTCTAGTTCCTCAAGCCCGAAAAAGGGGTTAACTTATACCTGAGAAAACTTTCTTAGCGAACCATATCTCCTACAGATTGTGGATCAGCTCATAACATGTTAGAATATGATGGATGTGCTCGTTTAACCATAGACAATGTCATTATCGTCACCCAACCATAGGCCGAAGCCACCCTCCAAGCACCTTAACCTTGATGGAGAATCATTTTGGAAGACAACCAGAGGCTAGATAGCCAAACAAAGGTGGTGCACCTTTATCCAAGGATGGCGCACCAAACAAGAACTGATCAGAAATTCCAAACCACAACCAAGTGATATTCCAAGCCAAAATCAAAATCTGCTAGCTGCAGCAGCTGCAACAACAATGCTCCTCCAAACTTCTGCATAACTAGCCAACTACAGTGCGCACAAGTGTTGCTTTTGCAGTTGTGAGAATGCCTACCAGAATGAGGACTGGCCTCCTGTATTTATACTAAATCTGGCAGGCTGCCTGGGCCGACTTCTCATTCTGGGTACTATCTCTTTAGTATATAGTATTTCCTTTAGCCGACTTCTTCTCTTGGAGGATAATAACCTAATACAAGTCATTCCCTTGAGACGACTTGTCTTCTAGGGTTATTAACCAATAAATTAGGGTTTCTTCTTGCTTCCCAGAATATTCTATTCTCGTTAGGTTTACACGTGGAGGTAAATACCTCCCACAACTGCCATAATATCAACACTATGAATGTTAAATTCCTTTAGATTCGAAAATTTTTAGTTACTGATTTTCTTATTATGCATGAAATAGATCAAATGTGAAAAATAGAGAACAATAAAATACAATCACACACCATCCAAAAAATAACACAAAGACTTTCTTTGGAAAAACCTTATGGGAGAAAACCCAGCTAAAAGGTGAGGTTGCTCTACTCTCTTTTCTCCACTATGGAACTCTCTTTTCTCTGGTATGGAAATAATGCAAGAACAAAATAGAAGGCACTCTCTATAGAGTTACCTAAGACCCGTGGCCTATTAAGTTGCTAGAGAACATTAACCCCCTATCTTATTCTTGATAATTTCTCACTCTTATTTTTTCTGCTCTGTTATGGAACAAAATACAATAACATAGAATGAAACCCCTTCTCCTCCTTGTGGCCCAATATTTAACATATCCAAATAACCATCTAGGTGTAGTTTTTTTACTTCCTCAACCATCAAATATGACAAGGTTTTGGACCTTATAGAATACTCTTGAAATTAGATTCGTGTCTAGCCCCATATGCATGAGTAATGGGGTTGGTGTGGCATACTCTCATACCATGATGGTCAATACAGTAGGTCAACTTGTGGGAGACATAAATTTTTCATATGAGCTCCAATTGACGTGATTTTTTCACAATTGCAAAGGTCTTGACATGTAGTATAGCATCATGAAGTATGAGCCATGTTGGGAAAGCTTTAACCCATACAAATGTCATTTGATTCCTCAAAATGACGCTAGAACGTTCCAAACCCTAATTTTCCAAACTGAGACCGCGTAATAAGACGACCCTCCAAGTTGATTCCTCTAATTTGTTTTTCACTTTGAAAGCATTGAGATAAATGAAAAAATAATATATGATCCAATCTAGATCATTTTCTTTCTCTTGCTTACAACAATGAAGAGACAGTTTGGATCTTGTAATTTGGGGTTCATGATTCCTTTCTAGTAATTCAACTCTCTTTTTCTCAATCTCCCTATCACTCCATTTTTTCGTTTCAAATTTAGTTATGGCAGTGATTTTAATAATATTAAAATCTTAGAGGGCCTCCTCCACTATATATTGTTTTATTATGGTCATTTTTATAGTTTTTCATTTTTATAGATCTAAGTGTTTTTAACTTAATGAAAATTATTAATGTTATAGACTTGACACATCTATTAGCTATTCACCTTTCTTGTATTGGTGGAATAAAATAGAATAATCTAATTATGTAGCAAAAAAAAACCCATTTTTTGGTGTTTTCCTTACAAACCCCATAAGAATTTTGATGAAATTTTGGAATTACAAATTTGGATCATTGAAATTGCAATATGGAGTTTCTTTAATGAAAATGAAGGCTTAGAAATCCATCCATAGTGTCACATTTCCAAAATTGAAAATTTCCATTTAGAGTGTTCAATAATCTTTTTGTTAAGCTCTAACACCCCATATTTTTTGGTCAAAGTAGGGACTTATTTCCCCAATCCACTACCATAATCTATTTGTATCTATCGAAATTGGATTAGAGTTAATAACCCTACACTCATAGGACATATGACTATGAGGATTCTTAGATTAGATACCAAAAATAGTGTCCTAAAACACCATCCCTCTAAAAGTTTTAATTAACTTTACATTATTAAACTTTAATATACTGAAAACTGATTTTAATAAATAACCTCATTAAAAAACATCGAAATAAATATATTTAACAATCTATTTCATAAATCTTTAAATTAAAATGTCATGGTTTTAATTAACTTTACACTATTAAACTTTAATACATTGAAAACTGATTTTAATAAATAACCTCATTAAAAAAACATGGAAATAAATATATTTAACAATCTATTTCATAAATCTTTAAATTAAAATGTCATGGTCATGGGTTGGGTATTTATTTAGCCAATATCACAATGAAATAAACGCATATGACTATCTCTTTCATAAATCTTTGAATTAATATGCCATGGATTGGGTATCTATCTAACCAATATAACAATGAAATAAAAATTAAATAAATCTTTGAATTAATATGCCATGGATTGGGTATCTATTTAACCAATATAATAATGAAATAAAAATTAAATACATATTGCAATCTATTACATAAATCTTTAAATTAATATGTCATGAATAGGGTATCTATTTAGCCAACTTTCTCTCTGACTTACACTTTAGTCCAAATTTCTTTAATAATTGTCCTTGACTCCCACTACATGATATGACCTATTTACAAGTAAAATGGCCCACTCTATAACAATGTCTCACTCATTATCTACAAAGAACATATAACTCATGATCTACAAAGAACATGTAAGTAAGATGCCCCATTACATAAAATGGCCCATATAAAATTTAGAAAAAAATGGCCCATTTAAAATTTAGAAATAATAAACATGTACATACCATATTTGAACAAAATAGAAACATTCCTACTTTACCAACCAAGACGATTAACATTTTTTTAAATGTTAAGAACATTTCTACTTTCCCAACCAACACAATTAACATTTTTTATAACAAAAAATGTTATTATCCTTTTATAGTAACAGATTTTGCAAATCTGATTGACCAGGAGTGGCCATCCATATTACAATAAATTAGAACATATGAAAAAGGTCATTGTATAAATAAACCATCTGACATGTGCACCCTATAATTTATTGTTCCGCCGTGTCAACTCAAACACACACAAAACAAGAAGAGCGTGGATTACGTTGAATACTTTATTATGGTGGTGGGTATCCTCGGCTGTTGCAGAACAAAACAAGAGGCCGCCAACGGTATTAAGTTCTTAGTTTTCTACAGTAGTTCCTGCTCCATAGTTTACCACCTCTTTTTCTCTGCGGTTATCTCAAATTTCGATATTTCAACAGGTCTCAAACACCAAAACAGCAGGTGGTTTCTCGCTTCCCCGCTGGTCGTTTTGTTCTATACCTATTTCAGGAAACAAATAAGATAAATGGCTGTAACTTGGTACATGCAGACAATCATGTTTTAGCAGAGATATGGTCTATGTTTGATGTTTTTTTACTGTAAATCGATAGATATGGATTCCGACATTAGTACAGCAGAGTTGGCTCGTGAGGAAGAGTATTCGGGCGATAGCGCCGGCCCTAAAAAACCATGTCCTGATCAGAAGCAGCAGCCCGTACGCCAGCCAATCATTCCCCCGAGGTCTTGATCTGCAACAATAATAACAGATTTGTCTGATAAAAATAGCTAACAGCTTATGTTTGTCTGTATATTTGCTTTATAGGGTTACTCATGTTAAATATTGAGCTATGGAATTGATT
>ML791932.1:97901-136965 GCA_009831015.1 Picea engelmannii
CGGTGGGAGAGCGAGTGGAATTTCAGTATAGAAGATGGGGTGCCCATCAATAACAGGAACTCATCCTTTAAAAGAGGAGATTCGGTGAAAGACAAAGCAGGCAAAGGACTAAAGATGCGGAGGAACATGGGAAGGGTTTTCTATCATAGGCAGCCCCGTGTTGTGCTGCTTTCTCCTTGAAGGATTCAAGTGCCCCAGAGTCTCCTTATCAGTAAGACTATTGATTTGATTCAAGCTTATACACGTGATGAGGGTTCCTGGTTGGATTCAATTTATATTTTATATTGGTATTGGAATTGATTACAATTTAACCTCATTGACTGTAATGAATGAGAAGGCAAGGGACAGCCTTAGTTTGGCTCTATGTATGATCCTAGCAAATTTATCACTCCAATATATTTCTTTTGTTGTTGCATTTAAAACACAGGTCACTGAAGTTGTTCAAAATAAATCGTGGCTCCACAAGGGAATTCATGAATTGCTTTATATCAAGTAGAACGGTATTAAATACTTTTTTTTATATATTGTAAGATCGCTATTCCTTTCGTAATTTCAATTTTCTTCCGAGCTGGGGTGGCTCAATTAAGTTTAAATCTAGATCATGGCGACACTAGTTCACCACTGAAGTTTAAATCTAGATTGTGGCGACGCAAGTTAACCATAGAAAAACTTCGTTCAATTAAAATGAATTGAACAATGTTTCTTCTTCTGAGTGTGTAGGTTTCTGACAAGTTAACAACATAAGAACTGCTTTCAATTAAAATGGAATTGAACCATGTTTTTAGGTTTTTCTGAATGTACAGGTTTTTAGGTTTATCTGGGTTTTTCTGAATGTACAGGTTTTTAGGTTTTTCTGAATGTACATGTTTTTTTGATTGTGTAGGTTTTCACAGTTGGTTAGTTGAATTAAAATGGAATTGAACTATGTTAGTTTTTTAGGTTTTTCTGAATATACAGGTTTTTTTGGATTGTATAGGTTTTCATAGTTAGTTAGTTAGTTGAATTAAAATGGAATTGAACTATGTTTCTGCTGAGCTATGTTTCTGTTGATCGTGTACGTTTTCACGATATTATCAAAGTTATCATTATTATATTATTATAGTTATCATTATTATTATGTTAGTTATCATATTTATTATTATGCTAGTTATCATATTGCTTACTTCACAATGTTATTATGTTAATTATTATGTTGGTTGAACAACTTTTTACATTGAATTTTTTTGAAAGTGAGTTTACCTTTCAAAAAAAATTCAAGCAGCACAGTAAAATGGAATTAATAATGTTTCTTCTTTTTATTTTTTTCACAACAGTAGTGATCTATGATATAATTTTTAGTGGCTGTGGATTCAGAAACATGTGTTGTCCCAAAACAATTCAAGAACCACAAGAAGTTATCAGATTAGTTGCTTGTTTTAATTGTGGAACATGCTGAGATGTGGTTCTCATGTCTGACAAGTTGTAATCTCCACACTATAGTTACTTGTTTTCATGGTAGAACATGTTGAGATGTGATTCTCAGGTCTGAGAAGTTGTAAACTCCACACTATAAAGAAAAAGTAGCATGTGGTAACAGGAAAGCTCTATCTTGTCCATGAGTCAATCGTGACGGAGAAATAATTCAGTCTAGCATAGCAGACGACATCGTAGCAGCAATGGGCAGTGAGATTGCTTGGTCGAGAGACATGCAAGAAGCTCCAAAGCTCTCACCATGAGAAATATATGGTTGTATGAAGGACCCTTAAGAATCCAAATTCCGTACTTGAGGTGTACGGTGAAGTACAGTATGATGTATATAGTTTCTGATGGATAGGACCAATGCTATCTAGAGATTTTTTTTATTAGAGAGGGTTTCTCTGGCTCAAAAGTTAGTTTTCTGTACTGTTTAATGTATTTGATGCTTCTGTTGCCATTTTGTATTATTAACTGCCAGCAAAGTAAAGAATTCATACAAGTTGTGTATCATTCATTGAAAAATATTCCAGAATTCATATAAGTTGTGTATCATTCATTAAAAAAATATTCCTTGAAGTGAGCGATGTTGACTTGCAATTGGTATCACAGCAATTATTTTATGTTTGTGGGCGCTGTAATACCTCAGCCATGAGAAAAGCTCTAAGACATGAAAGACTCGAAGAACTGCATGCATTAACCAACAGACTCGGAAGAAAAATGCACTAACGAATCGAAGAGAAAATTGCCCCATGCATTAACCAACAGACTCGGGAAGAAAAATGCACTAACGAATGGAAGAGAAAATTGCCCCGCCATAAAGAAATTGAATGAGTGTGGTGCTCAGTTCATTGAAAGTGCAAGATCCACGAAGAAAAACTTAGATAGTATTGAGGAAAATAATGTCCTTGCAAAAGAAGTTCAATGAGTGTGGAGCTCAGTTCATGGAAAGTGCAATACCCTTGAAGAAAAAATAAATTAGATGCATTGAGGAAAATAATGTCCTTGCAATGGAGAAGTTGAAGGAATGTGGAGCTCATTTGGCACTTTCTATGAAAAAAATAAATAGGATAGAGGAAAAGTCTCACTTTCCATGAAAAAAATAGATAGGATGGAGAAAAAGAATGTCCATGCATCTTTGCAATGGAGAAGTTGAAAGAAAGTGGAGTTCACTTACCACTTTCTATGAAAAAAATAGATAGGATGGAGGAAAATAATGTCCATTCAATGGAGAAGTTAAAGGAGTGTGGAGCTAAATGCATGGAAAGTGCAAGATTCATAATCCATGAAAAAAATAGATAGGATGCAGGAAAAGAATGTCCATGCAATGAAGAAGTTGAAGGAGTGGAGAAGTTGGAGTGTGGACCTAAATGCATGGAAAGTGCAAGATTCATAATTGTATGAAAAAAAGAGATATTCATAACTGTATGAAAAAAAGAGATAGGATGGAGGAAAAGAATGTTGATGCAATGGATAAGTTGAAGGAGTGTGGAGATAAATGCATGGAAAGTGCAAGCCAATGTCTATGCAATGGAGAAGTTGAATGAGTGTGGACCTAAATGCATGGAAAGTGCAAGCTTCATAGTTCTATGGAAAAGATAGATAGGATGGAGGAAAATAATGTTCATGCAATGGAGAAGTTGAAGGAGTGTGGAGCTAAATGCATGGAAAGTGCAAAAGAATGTTCATGCAATGGAGAAGTTGAAGGAGTGTGGACCTAAATGCATAGAAAGTGCAAGATTCATAGTTGTATGGAAAAAATAGATAGGGTGGAGGAAAATAATGTTCATGCACTGGATAAGTTGAAGGAGTGTGGAGCTAAATGCATGGAAAGTGCAAGCCAATGTCTATGCAATGGAGAAGTTGAAGGAGTGTGGACCTAAATGCGTGGAAAGTGCAAGATTCATAGCTCTATGGAAAAAATAGATAGGATGGAGGAAAAGAATGTTCATGCAATGGAGAAGTTGAAGGAGTGTGGAGMTAAATRCATGGAAAGTGCAAAAGAATGTCCATGCAATGGARAAGTTGAAGGAGTGTGGACCTAAATGCATAGAAAGTGCAAGATTSATAGTTGWAWGGAAAAAAATAGATAGGRTGGAGGAAAATAATGTTCATGCAMTGGATAAGTTGAAGGAGTGTGGAGCTAAATGCATGGAAAGTGCAAGCCAATGTCTATGCAATGGAGAAGTTGAAGGAGTGTGGACCTAAATGCGTGGAAAGTGCAAGATTCATAGCTCTATGGAAAAAATAGATAGGATGGAGGAAAAGAATGTTCATGCAATGGAGAAGTTGAAGGAGTGTGGAGATAAATACATGGAAAGTGCAAAAGAATGTCCATGCAATGAAAAGTTGAAGGAGTGTGGACCTAAATGCATAGAAAGTGCAAGATTCATAGTTGTAAGGAAAAAAATAGATAGGATGGAGGAAAATAATGTTCATGCAATGGATAAGTTGAAGGAGTGTGGAGCTAAATGCATGTAAAGTGTAAGATTCATAATTGTATGGAAAGTGTGCAAGATTCAAAAAGAAAACAATAAGATATGTATTTAAAAAAATCTATGCTATGGAAAACATTAGTTAGAAAATCACCTATGTGTAAGATAAGATTATGTTCATTGGAATAGTTAAGTTCAAAAGAACATGTAGAATTGAAATTAAACTAGTTCTAGAGTGTCAAATTATCCTAATATCTCTCTTAAAAACAATGTAAAATATGATTGTAACTAATATCTCCCTTAAAAAAAATGTAAAATACGATTGTAACTATTGGATTACAATGTGAGATATGATTGTGATTATTGGATTAATTAGGTACAAAATCATATATGAAATTGAACTTAATCTAATTTTTAGTGTCTAAATATCCTAACAAAATTGAATGATTTACAAAAGTGATAAAAGGAAAGGGAATGATGCATAAGAGCGTATTCCTCTATAATAACAAATCATTAGACTCCTAACATAGATCAATTCTTTAAGAACTTAGTTTATTTGATGGGATTCATAAAAGTACTAGCCACTTACTATCTATATGATAATAGACAACTTAAAGGAGGCAACACTAATGAAGCATCTAATTGAATTGCATTTCTAACTCAATGTGTTTGTTGTGTTGATGTTGAACCATTGCTAATTTGGTTCTTTGGTGAGTTGAGTGGCACTCACTATCACACCATAGAGTGGTCAAATGTTGCTAGAAGAATTCAAAATCTAAAAGGCCATGTCTAAACAAAAGAGCTATGTTCCTTGTATGAATTGTTGAACTGCATATTATTTTTTTTAATTCAAGATAGAGAAGGTTATTTCATGTATAAATAAAATACCAACAACAAAGGAATGTTAGGACCAACAACAAAGGAAATTTTAGGGTGAATATGAGTTAAATACAAAACACTACTGAGTTTATATGTATAAAGTGACATCAACTTTGGGTGAGGTGTCTATATATATTTTCGACGAGGTGTTGGTGGCAACAAGTTTAAATCTAAATTGGAAAGTAGATGGCAGTAGTTTACAATCATCCATATAAAAGCGATGAAAAATGTCACATGCATTCTTAGGTTGGAAAAGTTAAATGTTTTCCTTGGTTTGGAAAACTTGGAAGCCAAAAAAGTAATGCAAGGGTCCTAAGACAATATTTCACATGTTTTAGAAGTTTGGGGTTGCTACCATTATGTACAAGAAGATGACAAGATTGTCCATTACTGGGGTTGCAACCATTATGCAAGAAGATGGTAAGATCGTTCATTACTCACTTTGTTTAGACATTAAGGTGCTCCATATAAACATTAGGGTGAGAATGTCAATGTCATAGAAAAGACAAATTGAATCATGACATTCATTGTTGTTACTTCATCATCATCATGAATTGTTCTCACGTTGTCATTGTCATAAAGTAAATGTATATAAACTTATTTCAAGGATACTTGGAGTAAGATGTGAGGTATTTATTTTGCCAAAATTTTCCAAGGTTTGTACTTGGCTCTAAATTTTTTTAATAAATGTGTTTAACTTCAAATACATAAAAAAAAACTTACACAAAATATCTCACTTAAGGATTTGTTTATATAACTAAAATGACTTACTACATAAAATATCTCACTTAACATTCTTTACAAAAGAAAAACATGTATATTCCAATATAAAAAAACAACTATTCTAACTAATAACAATATATATAATAATAATAATCTATTTTTTAAGGTCACTATCAAGCCAGACACCAAATTGGTGTATACGACGAGATATACATACCCTACCTCCCTCTAAATTTGAACTTGTAATCTCTTAGGAAAAAACACATGTTCTTAACCATTACTCACTCAGACTATATATATATTTCTGATCATGAATTTTTAAAATTTTATAGATATTAGACTTAGTCAGAGTAAATATATTTCTAATCATAAATTTTAAAATTTTATAAACATTTTAAAATATCTGAAAATTTCAAAGATAATAGAAACGTCTCTATTTTACCAACCAACTAAAATTAATTGTTTTTTATCCTTTTTATAATAACACTGTTAGAAAATCCGATTGAGCCAGAGTGACCATTAATAAAATTGGATTGAAAGGCGGTGATCCATTAAACAAACCAACTAAAATGTGCAATCTAGAATATATTATTGTTACGATATGTCTACTCCAACACGCACAAAACGACAAGGGCGCTCATTACGTTGAATATTTTATTAATGGGCATCCTCAGATGGCCAACGGTTTTGCGTTTGCACTTTCTACGACCCTCTCTTCTCACTAGTTTACCACCTCTTTTTCTATGCAGTTTGTCGTATTTCAAACTGTTCAAACATCAAAACAGTGGTAGTTTTTTTATGTCGTTTTTTTAACGGTTTTATGTTTTGTTTTTTTGTTGGAATCTGGTGATATAAATTTGGATGAAATCATAATTTTCTATTATTTAAATTGTATTTTTGAATGTATAAATAAATTCAGTTCGTTGAAAAATCTCTAAAACACTTGGATTATATAAACTTAACCACTCAAATCTGCAAATCTAACACTTTTTACTGAATATAGATATAAAAAAAATTAAATCTTCATTTACATAGATCAATCTAATTAAAAATGTAAAAAATAAACTGCTCAAAACAGTTATGTTAATAAATGTTAATACCATGAACAAACACCAAATTGAGAACACTGAATTACTATAAATCTTGCCAACCACCTTAGTAAAAAAAAAACATAGATTTAATTGGCAACAACAACTCATCCTTTGAATGACTTTATGACATGAAAGACAAAGAAGGAAAAGGGCAGAAAATGTGTAGGGCTATGGTAAGGGTATTCTATCATAGACCGCATCATGTACTGCTTTCTCGCCGAAAGATTCAAGTGCCCCCACAGTTTCCTTTTTGAGGAAAACTATTGATTTGAATCCAATTTATACACATGATGATTGGATTTATATGGTTATTTGAATAGGTTAAGTTCAGAACGGAAAACATTAGTTTGGCTCGATGTATGATTCTAAATTTTTATTATTAGATTTTTTTTTTATTAAAAATGTTTGTTGATAAGAATTGTGTACTTAGTTGTCCAAATTTTAAAGTTAACACTTTACTTATTATCATGGATAAAAAAAAATTGGATAAAAAAAAAATTAAAAAGTAAACTCTGAAAACTTATATTTTCAGATTTCTTTTGTTGTTGCATTTAAAACAACGTGGGTCACTGAAATTGTTCAAAATAAATCATAGCTGCTGAAAATAACATGGGTCACTGAAGTTGTTCAAAATAAATCATAGCTGCTGAAAATAAATTCATGTATTGCTTCATATCAATAGAATGGTATTAAACACAGTTTTTGACAATATAATATAGATATAGCAAGATCGATATTCATTTCATAATTTCAGTTCTTCATTATTTGGTGTGGCTGAATGAAGTTGAAATCTAAATTATGGCGACACAAGTTAACCATTAAGTCGGACCAAGTAAAATGGAATTGAACAATGATTTTGGTTAACAACTATGAACTAATTTATTTGAAAGTGTCTGGTTAACCATTAAGTCGGACCAAGTAGAATGGAATTGAACAATGATTTTGGTTAACAACTATGAACTAATTTATTTGAAAGTGTCTGTTACTGTGCCATGATTTCAGAAGTTTGTGTTGTCCCTAACAGTTTAAGAACCACATGTTATCAGAATAGTTGCATGTTTGAATGGTGTAACAATGTGTTAATGGTATAACCTGTAGAGATGTGGTTCTGAGGTTAGGTCTGAGAAGTTGTAAACCCTGCACTATGAATAAGAGGTAGCTAGCGGTGACAGGAAAGATTTTTCTTGTCCATGAGTCAATACTCACAGAGATTGAGTTCAGTCTAGTAGAGCAGACGCAAGGTAGTACCCTTTGGCCGGGAGATTGCTGGGTCGAGAGACGCATGAAGCACTAATCACCATGAGAAATGTATGGTTGTAAAAAGGGTTGCAGCTGAAGCAAAATATAGCATATAACAGAGTATAAAATAAGCAAGATCAAGCACACATTAAACCAACCACATCAATCATACACTTAACAAAATGATTTATGTGGAAACCCAATGAGGGAAAAAAACACGAGAAATGATTATGGGTATTTTAATTATTCAAGGGGGAATTAATGGCCTTCATAGGCATACAATCATCCTCTCCTCACACACTCTGCTCTCTGCCTCCTTGCACACACTTGCACTCACATTGTACTCCACCTCTATGGGTACACTCACATATATAACATCTATTACTCACTTATACAAACAAACTAATCATGAATAGATCACATAGTTACATGAGCAGTTCATAAATAGATTGCATGCATGCGCATTAACATAGCTACATGCATGTGCATGTGCATGTGCATGTGACCGCATGAGGAAATTAGTAGGCATGTTTCCAACAATCCCTTAATTAATTCATCACCTTTTCTGCAAGCCAAGGGAAGCCAAACACCACCGTAGCTTCTCTAACAAAATTGGTTTTGTAAACATGTCTCCAGAATTCACTTTTGTATGGACCTTTTCCAAAGACACTCCACCTTCATCAACAACATGTCTTACAAAATGGTACTTAACAAAAATATGTTTCGTCTTACTGTGATAAGTTGGATTACTATCCAAATGAATCGCACTTTGACTATCGCAAAATGCTTTCATCTTGTCCTGCATCCTTCCAAACTCACCCAATAAACCTTGTAACCAAATTGTCTCCTTGCATGCATGTAAAACAACCATATACTCTGCCTTCATAGAGGATAAAGAGACTATGTTTTGAAGCTTTGACATCCAACTAACATGTCCTTCTACAAGAGTAAAGACATATCCTGAAGTGGATCTTCTTTTGTCCAAGTCACCTGCAAAATCTGAATCTACATAACCGGAAACTGAATCTTTGGAACCATCATAGGTGATAGAATAATTGCTTGTGCCTCTAAGATATTGAAGCACCCATTTCACTGCTTTCCAATGCGCTTTTCCTAGATTTTCCATGTATCGACTAACAACACCAACTTCATGTGAAATATCTGGTCTAGTACTCACCATCGCATACATCAAACTTCCCACTACATTAGCGTATGGTACACGAGACATATAATTGTTTTCTTCCTCATTACTAGGACATAAACCTGAAGAAACCTTGAAATGGGAAGCCAAAGGAATATGTACGGGTTTCACATTATTCATACCAAGTCTCATAAGTATTTTCTCCACATAATTCTATTGTGATAAACACATCTTACCAATTTTCCTATCTTTGTGTATCTCTATGCCTAAGATTTGTTTTGTTTCTCCTAGATCCTTCGTATCAAACGCCCTAGCCAATTGAGCCTTTAACCTATTGATTTCGACCATGCTCTTGCTTGCCACAAGAATTACGTCAACATATAACACCAAAATAATGAAAATGCCATTTTCCAACTTTTTAAAGTAAACATAATGACCATATTCACTCCTTGTAAAATTTAGGCTCACCGTGAAGGAATCAAAATTCTTGTACCATTGCCTGGGAGATTGTCTCGGGCCATACAATGACTTCTTGAGTTTGCAAACAAACCTCTTATTGCGATCCTGGACAAACCCTTCTGGTTGTTCCATATATATATCATCATTTAAATCTCCATGTAGAAATTTTGTTTTAACATCTAGTTGCTCTAACTCAAGATCAAGTAAAGCAACTAGTGCTAGCATAACACAAACTGAAACAAGCTTCACAACTGGTGAAAATATCTCATGAAAATCAATACCTTCCTTTTGAGAATACCCTTTTGCTACTAGTCTTGTTTTATACCTTTCGACTTTATCATCAACACCCTTTTTCAGTTTGTACACCCACTTGCAGCACCTTCTTGTCCTTTGGAATTTCTACCAAGTCCCATGTTTTATTCCTTTCTAAGGCTTCCATTTCTTCTTTCATAGCTTTCTTCCACTGAGCACTTTCAGATACATTAACTTCTTCCTGAAAACAACTAGGTTCTCCATCAATAGAAACTAAATCCACAAATGAAACATAATCATCATACCTTGTAGGAGGATT
The DNA here is from genome assembly GCA_009831015.1 of Picea engelmannii. NCBI lineage: Eukaryota > Viridiplantae > Streptophyta > Pinopsida > Pinales > Pinaceae > Picea > Picea engelmannii. The sequence goes on from ML791932.1 coordinate 107,892, forward strand.
CCTAACCCGTGAAGATCTACTCAGAGATGGTTGAGGCATATCCTTAGTTTCCTGGATATTTTCTGTGTCTACATTTTCATCTTCTTCTTCTGTAAATTCTTCATGCTCCTACCTTTCTGAAGATGGTTGAGTTTCCAACTGAATTTGTTGAACTTGTGGTACCTATTCTTGTCTCACTTCAACATCTAGCAATTCCGATTTTAAGAGTGAGAATTCATCAAATACTACATCTCTGCTTATGATGAGTTTGTGGGCAGTAGGATCCCATGGTCTGTACCCCTTAACTCCATCACCATAACCGACAAAGACATATTTCTTTGATCTAGAATCTAACTTAAAACATCGATCTTTAGAAATAAGAGCATAAGCATCACAACCAACTATTCTCAGATTTGAAAAATGACACGAATGACCTGTCCATACCTCTTCTGGAATATTACAGTTTATTGCAGTTGATGGTGATCGACTTATTAGATAGCATGCTGTAAGAACTGCTTATGCCCACAATTCCTGCTGCATTCTGGAATTACTGAGCATGGTCATTGCTCTCTCTAGAAGAGTCATATTCATGCATTCAACAACACCATTATGTTGAGGAGTATAAACCGTGGTATTATGTCTTTTGATCCCAGCTTCCTTGCAATAGTTCTCAAATTACACAGATGTGAACTCACCTCCATTATCTATCCTTAAACACTTGATTGACCTTTCATTTATCTTTTCAACCAAATCTCTAAATTGCTTAAAAGTATTAAATACATCAACTTTTCTTTTAAGTAAATAGACCCAAAAATTTCTAGAGTAATCATCTATAAATGTCACAAAATATGACGATCCTCCAAGAGAAATTGTAGGGGATGGTCCCCAAACATTTGAATGAATGTAATAAAGGATACCTTTTCTTATATGCCTTCCTTCTTTAAATTTATGTCTACACTATTTTCCAAAAACACAATACTTGCAAAAATTCAAATCCAGAAACTTCAAACTTGGAAGTGACTTACAATCAACAAGTACCTTAAGCCTTTTCTCGCTCATATGACCCAAATGCTGATGCCATAAATGAAAAGAGTCAGTTGCATATTCATATGCTACCACTGCTTGATTTACCTTTGTCCTTCCTTCAAGTTGATAAAGATTTCTGATCCTCTTTGCCTTCATGACTACTAAGATGCCTTTGGACACCTTCAGTACTCCACCTTGAGTTGTACACTTGTAACCAAAAGAATATAGAACTCTCAAAGATATCAAGTTCTTCCTTAGTTTAGGAACACGCCTTACGTATGTTAATGTTTTTATAGAACCATCATGCATTTTAATCTGGAGGCTACCAACTCAAACAATTTTACAAGAAAAATCATTTCCCATAAAAACAACACCATCATCAATAGATTGGTAAGTTGAGAACCAATTTGTAGGAAGACACATGTGGCTCGACGCACTAGAATCTAAAAACCAATGTTGATGTTGATGTGAAACATTACAAGTAGACAATACCTCATCAAGCATACATGAACTAGAACCTAAACTTGTTTCAGCTACATTAGGTTCCTTTGATTCTTTTGTGGAGTCCTCCTTGGATGCATTTTGTCTTTTCCAACAATCCTTCTTGAGATGCCCAGATTTTCCACAGAACCAACATTTATGCTTACTCTTATTTTCTCTTGACTTAGACCTTGATGTACCCCTCTAAATTTTCCCTCTTTTTGTAGATCGACCTCTGACCACCATTCCTTTTGCTGTTGAATTGTTTTTACTGGATTTTTTCCTTATCTCCTCAAACAACAAAGCTCCCACAACAATGCCATAATCAATGACATTTGTTGTGTTAAACCACATAGTTGTGACCAGATGATCTCAAGACTCAGGAAACAAACATAGTAGCATAAATTCCTTGTCCTCATCTTTGAACTTTACTTCGATATTAGTTAATTTACAAATCAGAGTATTGAAGACATTTAAGAGATCAATAATTTTCATACCTTCTTTCATCTGCAAGATGTAAAACTCCCTCTTCAAGAAGATTTTGTTTGAGAAGTTCTTTTTCATATACAGATTCTCCAGTTTGGTCAACAAACCTGTTGTTGTCGTCTCTTCAATAATGTTAAACAATACCTCATCTGTCATACACAAAAGAATAGTATTGAGGGCTCTTGCATCCAGATCCTCCCTATCCTCGTATGTCATGCTTGTCAGTTTCTTTGACTTTCCAGCCAAGGCCTTTTGCAATCCTTGTTGCACAAGCATATCCCACATCTTGAGCTTCCATAGCACAAAGATATTCTTACCACTGAACTTTTCCACCTCAAACTTGGAACTCTGCACTTTCTCCATTAGAAGAAAAAATCCAAAAAACCATTGCTTATAAAACTTAGCCTCTTTATAAGAGAGAGAAAAAAGAAATCTTATACTTCAATATCGCCGCACCATTAAAGAGGGCCACCTACGATGATTATAAATCGTCGCACCAGATTAGTCTACAGCTTGCGACCATGTCGCACTTTGCACTATGTAGTTCCTACGATGATGTTACATTGTGTCTAATGTGGTGCCTACGTCGATGTTGCACTGTGCACTATGTAGTGCCTGTGACGATGTCGCACTGTGCACTATGTAGTGCCTGCGTCAATTCCAAAATTTTGACAATTACGAAAGTGTTCCAGGGACCATCACACTTTGTTACAGGGACAACCCGCGACGGTGTAATAACACCCGTCCACTTCACTCGGCTCGGCCCGACTCGGCGCTTCGATCCAGCGACCATATTATCTTCTCCTTCCTTCTCTTCTCCTTAAAATCGAAGCTATGATACCAATTGTTAGGTAGTGGAAGAAAAACATAGCATATAAAAGAGAATAAAATAATCAAGATCAAACACGCATTAAACCAAACACATCAATCGTACACTTGAGATAGTGATTTATGTGGAAACCCAATGAGGGAAAAAACTACAGGAAATGATTATTAGTATTCTAATTATTCAAGGGAGAATTACAATAGCCTTCATAGGAATACAATCATCCTCTCCTCACACACTTTGCTCTCTTCTCCTTGCACACGCTTTCACTCACATTGTACTCCACCTCTATGGGTATGATCACATATACAAAATCTATCACTTAGTTATACAAATTGATCATGAATAGATCACATAGTTACACGAGCAGTTCATAAATAGATTGCATGAATGTGCATTAATGTAACCCCCTATTTCCCCCAGTTTGTAAATATAACTAATTGGACAAGAGACTATGGAAAAATAAATTTGTGTGAATGTTTGATTTGATGGACCTTTGTATAAAAGGTCAATGAATGTAAATTTTTTTATTTACTAGAAAATGCATAAGTGTTGCATGACTACTGGAAGGGGGGTGTGCTAAGAGAGACCACAAATGCTATGAAAGAGATGGTGAAGGGGACCAGGAATGGTTGTGGTAACCTCCACCAGACTAGTACTTTGTTGGATTTAATTATCCAGGATCAGAACAATCCTCTGACCTAGGAATGAATTACAGTCGGGCTGGTAGGTGGGAAAATCTCCTTAAGAGTTAATGAGGGGATGGGAAAAAGAGCCCATCTGTAAGGATTTAAGACCTGACCACGGACTAGGAATTAAGGCCACACACAATCTTGCTGAGCAAGGAAGGAAAGGAAGGAGTGGTGGTGCGTAGAGGAAGACCTGCTAAGAGAAGCAGAGAAGAGAGATAAATATTTCAAGTTCGAGGAAGAACTGAAAGATGAAGGTGTTCTGGTCATGGAATGTGGCTAGCAGGGTTATGATAGAAGTTGATAAATGAGGGTGCTGAGTGATTTAGGAGGTACTCAGGCAGGCCTCCTTGCTTGGTATCGAGAAACTAGTTGCTAAGATCCTATGGGAGGAGGAGAGTAACCTTCGTCCCTGACTGTTACTGAGCCAAGAGAAGGAGAGTAACATTCGTCCTTATCTATTACTGAGTCGAGAGAAGGAGAGTAACCTTTGTCCCTATATATTACTGAGCCAGGAGAAGGAGAGTAACCTTTGTCCCTATCTATTACTAAGCCGGGAGAAGGAGAGTAACCTTCGTCCCTAACTTTCGCTGAGACGGGAGAAAAGATTCAATCTCAAAGAATCGTGGCCTAGCTCGAGGGTGGCCAGTGGTAAATCTATTAGGAATGATTGATCATATGGTTGGGTGGAAACGGGAACCCCTTTCAGTAGTCGCATCACGTTCCATGTTTCTGATAAGTGTTTTTATACATTATGTATTGAAATGGAATAATGAATGAATGCATGTATTTATTTGTCTATAAATGGTTTCTGTATAGAATGATAAAGCTCTGTATATGCACTTATTTTGTTGTGGACTCATGTTTCTTAATGATCGTTTATATGCCCCAGCTTAACCTTCGAGACGTCTTGGGATGTAAATCTATAGGAGGGTTGGGATAGAAAGTATTGCATGAGTCTGGCCCTGTCCGTCTGAAGAGGATATCCCCTTCAGACTCCTTGTTGTGCGACCGAGATATCCTTCCCAACTCCTTAACAATTTCATGATGAATCTTAGAAAGGATAGCAAGATTTAAGCCTCGATAGGGAAGATCCGTTCGTTTGGAAGATAAGTAGACGAGATCTGTGCCTAAGGGAGTTAAGTCCCTCTGGCTTCGAAGCTCCGGAGCTCTGGGACCTTGGAGTATTATCGGTTCTCATAGTCATGAATCGACCAAAGGTGACCGAGATTTATAGTTACCTGTAAGGTTGACTGGCATTGGGTGGTTTCCCTAGTGGTTAGATGAACCTATATTACCGATGAAACCAGGATCCAACTCCCCATCGCAAAGTAGCATGAGCCACCAATCGAGAATGTTCGGGGGTTCCCTCAGCTGTTAGATCTACACTGAGGAGACTTTGGCAGAGTACCACTTCGGGAGAATAGAGATGCCATAGCATCAAAATCCCTGAATGTCAAAGTGAAGGAGATCCCTAAATCTATGGATCTACGTGGCCGAATCTCGATTGTGAGATCTGAAGGATGTTAGAAGGTTGTCAGTCCAGAGTGACGTGGCGTAATGACACACCCAGGGTGACATGGACCCCAATTTGATGTGCCACGTGTCACCTGGATTTGTGCATATCACATACCCAATAGATCCATTGGAACGTGAAATGTGTTTCCCTGACCCCTCCTACGTGTCAGTTCTTGGTACGTGCCTGCCTAGCCAAAGTGGTTGGTGAAGTGACCGGAACTCTGGGAGTCCGAGACTTCGGGAATCCGAAGGATTTGGGGTGTAGCGTTATAGAGAGACCTAAAAGGCCCGAAGGTCGAAACTGTGTGGAAATATTACGGGACTTCAGGAGTTCGGAATTCCGGAAGGTCTTGTGCATGGATAGTAAGGAGGCATTCAATGCCGAAGAGCCGAAATTCGAATTTCCTGCTGGCCTGCGTGTTAGACGAAGAGTGAGTCTAGTCGTGGGAGAAGATGGTGGATGGAATTCCACCATGGGTGAAGGGACTTGTAGACCATACGTGTGAGGTGGATTCACGTGGCCCTCAACCAATGAACGCTCGAAGAACATTGGGAAGCCATAACTTGCAACCCAAAGCTCAGATTGGAGCCTCGTAGCAGTCATTTAGAACGCTACAGGTAAGTGGAAGAGGATAAATACCTCGATTAGAGTATTTGAGATGTTAAGGAGAGAAAAATTTTGATGCCCCATCCCTAGGAAAGATACTGAGGGGTTGGGTGTGTTACAATTAACATAGTTGAATGCATGTGCATGTGAGTGCATGAGGATATTCGTTGGCATGTTTCCAACACCATAGGAATCCAAATTCAGTAGTTGAGGTGGATAGTGAAGTACAGTATGATGTAAATATTATCTTATGGATAGGCCTAATGATATTTATGGTTTTATTTTCCTCCAGAGAACTATTTAATCCAAACCATTGTTTAATCAATAGTTACCAAATTCAGCCGAATTGGGAAAAAAATTTAAAATTCGAGTATTCGGTTCAGTTCACGAATTAATACAGAAATTCAAATTCGGTAGTTGAATATCGAGTTGACTACATATTTCATAAGAATGAATACTATTTTATTCTCTCTGGAGAAAGGTCAAGGAAAGAAAATCTAAAGGGAAGAAGGCCAAGGAACGTTGAATGGGTGGGTTATCGAGATCCGTTTATTCTTACCCTGAACATTCATTTTTTATTTTTTTCTTGACTCTGTTCATTCATTGGGTATTGAAGCACCAAGGAACCCAACAAATGACGAGGTGAGGAGGTTCAATAATGAATTAATTAAGTACTTGGAATGCGTTAGATACAATCCAAGATCGAATATTTAGTATAAAAGTTTTTACAAAATTCTAAAAAAAATAAATGTATAATTTATTCACTCAACACCAAACCCTAGGTGTTTTCCTCATTCCAAGCATTTTTTTTGGAAGATAAGGATTACAAGGTTTTGATCCACTATAAAACTGTCAATTTCCATAGCACGCAGCATTCAATGACATGTCTAAGTATCTTGATGCCCATTCACTTGTTGGTCCTAAAACTCAAACTTGAATTGATAGAGTATATGGCTAGAAATTTTATCCCTATTTTTTAACTTGTAGAAATTGTAAGAAATTTCTCCATTTGTTTGGTTTTTCAAGCAATGATTTTTTTTTCTATTTAATGGAACTTCGTTTTTACTCTTTCATGATTTCCATCCTCATTTCCAGTCCTCTTCTTCAAACACGTGGATGTATCTTTATACCCATTTAGTTGCACAATATTTTAACATATAGGTGCTGAAAATTGCACTTTGTTGGCCCTAAAACTCAAGTTTGAATTGATAGAGTACATGGTTGGAAATTTCATTAAGATGCCCTGTTCTTTTTTACTTGTAGAAAATAAATTCCTTCTTTTGTTTGCTTTTTCAAGTAATGGTTTTTTTGTTCTATTTTATGAAACTTTATTTTTACTCTTTCATGGTTTCCATCCTCATTTCCAACCCTCCTTCAAAGTATCTTTGATGTCCATTTAGTTGTACAAGGTTTTAACTTACAAGTGTTGAAAATTGCACTAAAATTATGAAAAAAAATAATATGCTAGTATTTGTAAGATGTATACTGCCAAATTTTTCCCTAAAATTCTAAAAAAAATAATATGCTAGTGTTTGTAAGATGTATACTCCCGAATTTTTCCCATATTGAATTTTAGGCAGTCTAATTTTTTCAGTATCTAATTGAATTCAAATTAGAATTAGAATTCGAACTTGGTAACTATCGTTTAATCTATATATGTCATGATGGAGGTGGAGATAGATATATAGCCCCATGCCCTTTTAAGCTATAGGTTTTTAGGTCCTTGTACATGGGATGTATCGTTTTGTATATGCATCAGACCATAAAAAAACACATGCTATTGTCATTGTACACATCTGCATACAATTTTAGCAGGTACAATACCCTAATGCTTAAATCTCTTCATATTCAAAATAAACAATCTGCAAAAGTGAGATAGAACTCACACCAATTCATAATTAATCAAGAAAACACTTACATTTATAGAGTTGAGCAAACTCGAGAAACCCTCAGTCAATCCCTAAAACTCTGGATCTAATCTCATCCTCTTACTATTTTAAGAGAGTATAAAAACAACCTTATAACTGTAAAATCTAGTTTCGAATTTATTCCAACACTTCCCCTTAATGAAGAAATGGATTTTATATCACTCCTAACTATTTCCTTCATTCTTCAAAGTTCATCTTTCCAAGAGGCTTGGTAAATATGTCAGCCACATTATCAGTTGTATTACAATAGTTCAAGTCAATTTCCTTTGAGTGTATCTTTTCTCTTACAAAATGATGTTGAATTTTAATATGCTTGGTTCTGGCATGATAAATTGGGTTATGTGTCAATTTAATAGAACTTTGATTGTCACATTTGAGAATAGTTGTCCTCATTTGTTTATTGCCAATATCTTCAATAATTTTTCTTAACCAAACAACCTCACAAGTAGCATTCCATAGAGATTTGTACTGAGCTTCTTTTGATGATAAAGAAACAGTTGGTTGTTTCTTACTGCTCCATGACATGACCCATGTACCTATGTTGAATGCATATCCTGAAGTTGATTTCCTATCATCAGGATTTCCGACCCAATATGAATCAGAGTAACCTGTCAACTCAACGTCACAATCATCAGTATACATAATACCAAAATTAACATTTCCTTTAATATATCGAAGAAATTTCTTCGTAGCTATCCAGTGACTTTCAAGTGGTTTATCCATGAATTCACTAAGGATGATGACTGAATATGTTATGTCTGGTTTGGTAGTGGTGAGATAGTTCAAACTTCCCACCAACTAGCGATAGAGAGTACCATTCGCCTCTTTAGTTTCATCAACACTAGATAACTTAACATTATATTCTAAAGGTGTTGGAAATTCCTTTCTTTCACTCATATTGATTCTTTCCAGAATCTCCCTTGTGTATTTACTTTGAGTGACCCTTGTTTTACCGACTTCTGTCCATATTTCCAGACCTAAACAATAATGTATTTCACCAAGATCCTTCATTTCAAACATCTGTGCTAACTGAATTTTAATATATTCTATCAAGTGAGAAGCACTGCCTGTGATAATAAAATCATCAACATATAAGGATACCAAAGCAACATTCCCATTTTCATCCTTTTTGACATACAGATTAGGATCATTCTTTCTTTTCACAAAACCTTTCTGAGAAAAGAATGAATCAATCTTAATATACCAAGATCTAGGTGCTTGTTTCAAACCATATAAATATTTATTTATCTTACAAACAATATCCTCTTTTCCTTTCTTTATAAATCCTTCAGGCTGAACCAAATAAATTTCATCTTTTAAATCACCATTCAAAAATGAAGATTTAACATCTAACTAATGTATTTTCCAATTGTATTGTGTATCTAATGTAATCATGACTCTAATTGTATTTAACTTAGATATAGGTTCAAAAGTGTCCTCGTAATCAATTCCTTCCTTTTGTGAATACCCTTTTGCAACTAATCTGGCCTTGTATTTTTCAACACTTCCATCTGCATTAAATTTGGTTTTATACAACAATTTACATCCTATGGGAACTTTGTTTTCAAGAAATTATGTTAATTCCCATGTTTTTTTCTTCATTATTGATTCATATTCTTCATTCATTTCATATTTCCATTCCTTATGATCTTTGGCTTGTTGATAAGTAACAGGTTTTACAACATTCATTACTTTTTTCATCAATCCATAATCTTTATACCTAGAAGGTACCTGAATTGTTCGTGATGACTTCCTCTGTGTTCCACCACTTTCATTTCTTTTGCTCTGTCACGAAGGATCCCTTCTGGGTGACTCAAGAGTGTTTGTAGTATCCATGTTGCTTCCACTTTGTTCTTGTACCTGTCCCTGTTCTTGTTCTTGTACCTGTTCATGTTTACCATCTATATCAATTTTTATATGATCATCATTGTCATAAGGAGTATACCAAACATCATATTTACTTATATTATCATCTGTATTCTCATGAAAAATCACATCTCTGCTTGCAATCAACTTATTTGAACCAAGTTCAAACATTTTGTATGCATTATGATCATCACAATAACCAATGAATATACACTTAATAGATTTTGCATCAATTTTTCTTCTCTCATCTTCTGGAATATGAGAAAACGCCTTGGAACCAAATATTCTTAAAAGACCAACTTCAGGTTTATAGCCATAAAGGACCTCAAAAGGCATTTTCAGATCTAGAATATTTGTTGAACTGGACTATTTTTTAAATAAACAACAGTATTAATGGCTTCTTCCCAAAAACCATTAGAAATGTTTTTACCTTTCAACATGTTGCAAGCACATTCCACTAATGTCTTGTTCTTCCTTTCAGCTACACCATTTTGTTGTGGTGTATAAGGCATTATGAATTGTTGAATGATCCCATTGTTCTTGCAGTAGCTATCAAAATCTCCTGAGGTGTATTCTCCACCTTGATCAGATATGAGAATCTTAATGCATTTGTCTGTTTGTTTTTTCACCATAGTTTTAAATTCTTTAAAATATTCAAATGCATCACTCTTTTTCCTTATAAAATAAACCCAAGTAAATCTCGATATGTCATCAACAAATATAACAAAACACCTCACACCACCAATTGAAATTGTTTGCATGGGACCACAGACATCAGTATGTATTAGTTCAATTATCTCTCTATGTTTCTTCTCTTTATGTACTGGAAATTATGCCCTATGTTGCTTACCTAGTGCACACGCTTCACATTCTATATGCTCATTTTTCAAAACAGGAAGCCCTTCAACCATCAATTTCTTCTGAAGTACCATTAAGTCATTTTGATTAAGATGTCCATACCTGTGATGCCATAACTCTTATGTTGACATTGTTGTAGATGTCAATGCTTGATGATTTCCCCTTGTTACATCAAGCTTATACAATCCTCCAATTCGTGTACCTGTGGCTATGACTTTATAATGATTTTGAATATCCTTCACAAAACATTGAGACTGCATAAATTCTACATTCAAATTTTGATTATTTATTGTGGAAACAGATATCGATTTTTTTTTTATGCCTGGAACATACAACACATTGTGAATCTGTTTCATTTGTCCATTAGGTAAATTCACACATATTACTCCATAACCCTGAATCTTATGAGATCTATTATCTCCTAAATATATGTGTCTTTCATCTGTGCTCTCATGATATTCATTAAACCACTCTTTTTTACAAGACATATGAGCTGAAGCTCCTTAGTCTATGAACCATGCACCTTCATCATCAATTTCTGCAGACAATACAGCTTCAGAAATAAACAACTTTAGATTCCTAAAACCATCATTGATAGAGGTGTCACTTTTCACATAATTTCCATTATGTTTTCTGAACTTCTGTTTGGATTCATTAACTTTCCTTTTATAACAATATTTAGCATGATGACCAAGTTTCCCACAATAAAAATAGTCATCATTTTTCCTATCATGTGCATCAAACTTTGATTGGTTCATACCTCTATTCCTTGGTTGAAACTTTCCTGCTCTATTTTTGTCCCATGGCTTCCCCCTGTATGGTTGTTTCTCTTTGGCTACTAACATCAATTTTTAAGTATGAGAATCCATATCAAACACCTTCATTCTTTCTTCTTCTTGTAGAAGAATCCCTGTTAACTCAGAAAATGTAGGTGGTTGTGTTCTACCTCTTAGACTTGAAATAAAGACATGATAATCTTTGATTAAACCTTTTAATGTAATAGTTACCATGTCATATTTTGAAACTTTTTCACCAATTGCACTCAACCGATCACTTAGATATTTAATTCTGGAAACACAGGGGGTAATATTCTCATGGGCTTCCATTTTTATGGACAATAACTTAGTATTTGAAAGAAAAATCCTATTTGAGTTTATAGTTTCATACAAACCTTTCAATATGTCCCAGGTCTCCTTGGAAGTTTTACAGTCTGATGTGTGGAATTATGTTGTCCTTGATAGACATCTGCAACAACTCTTTGGCCTTTGTTTCTCTCTTCTCTCAATCTGTTCTAGCAACACCTTTGGGTTTGGCTTCATCTCCATTTACAACAGTCCACATATTCCATGCTTCAAAAATCGTTAATATCTTAAATTTCCGGTCAATGTAATTATCACCATCGAGCTTGGATGCTTCATTCAGATAATTTTTTGCAAATGAATTTGACATTTATGCACAAAATAATTCTTTAACCAACTTAGAAAATACCTTCCCTTGGTGATCAATGATAGTTCACACATCAATTGTGCAAACAGTGATTGTGCATTGGATCTCTGCCTTAGGCACAATACAGTTGCCCCTTCACAGCTTCTCGCAGTCGTTGCCTTTGTGCAGTTAGACGCCCCTTCACAGACCCCTTTCACAGAGACCTTTCAATGAAGACAAAAACTCTCAACAATTGCTTTCTACGGTGTCCTCCACAGCGAACATCGTCACTCTCTTTCTCTTACCACTGCGTACATCCCATGACTCCCTCTCCTCAGGCTTCCTTCACAGTGCATACATTGATCTCCAGGACATCTCATGGTTCTCTCCACAACGTCCTCCTTTCACATTTGATGATTGCGCTCTACACAAAGCACACTCGCAGCTCCAAGACAAATCCCCCTGAGCTCTGATACTAAAATAAACAATTCTGCAAAAGTGAGATAGAAATCACACCAACTCATAATTAATCAAGAAAACGCTTACATTTATAGAGTTGAGAAAACTCGAGAAACCCTGAGTCAATCCCTAAAACTCTGAATCTAATCTCATCCTCTTACTATTTTAAGAGAATATAAAACCAACCTTCTATCTTTAAAATCTAATTTCGAATTTATTCCAACAATTCAATGATAAGGACGACAAGTGTATTTATCCAATTCATTATGTTATTGCCAATTTTGTTTTAAAGGTTGTAGTTAATAAATAATGCCAAGGTTGGGCGATCTTGACTTGCTCATAGTAAATAAAGATCATTTGGTATGATAGATGTAGACTTGCTCATCGTAAATAAAGATCAATTGGTATGACATCGATTCATTTATGCTTGTGGGTGCTCTAAGACATGAAAGGCTCCATGAGCTACAAGCGTTAGATCATGGATGAAAAGTGCACTAGTTATTTGAAGAGAAATGAGCTCGACATTAAGAATTTAAATGAATGTGGAGATCTGCTCATGGAAATTGGAAGATTCATGAAGAAAAGTAGACACTAGGGAGGAAAAGAATGTCCATGCAACGAATGAAGAAAAGTAGACACTAGGGAGGAAAAGAATGTCCATGCAACGAACAAGTTGAAGGAGTATGGAATTCAGTTCATGGACATGGAAAAACTTAAGGGAAAAAATTGATAGTATGGAGGAAAAGAATGGTTGGATGCAATGGAGAAGTCGAAGTAGTGAGTAGCTTACTTTATGAAAAGTGCAAAGTGCAAGATATACGAAGAAAAACTAGATAATATGGAAGGAAAAAGTCTCAATGTTATAAAGAAATTTTGATTGAAACTTAAAAATGCATGTCATTAAAGACAATTTATTAATATTGATAATATGGAGGGAAAAAGTCTTAATGTTATAGAGAAACTTTGATTGAAACTTAAAAATGCATGTCATTAAAGACAATTTATTAATATTGATAATATGGAGGGAAAAAGTCTCAATGTTATAGAGAAACTTAACATTGATTGAAACTTAAAAATGCATGTCATTAAAGACAATTTATTAATATAGATAACATGGAGGAAAAAAGTCTCAATGTCATAGAAAAACTTTGATTGAAACTAAAAAATGCATATCATTAAAGACAATTCAGACAATTTATTAGTGTAAAAAAATAGTTTACATCCATAAATTTAAGTTGGGCATCTCATTAAAAGACAATTCATAAATGCACAAAAATAGTTTATATGAACATTTCTCACATTCATCTTCAACACATGATCTTATATGCTCTATAAATAGAGGTGATGGGTGAATTGGGTGGTAAGCCATGGATACATGTTATTAATAATGAAGAGAGGTTAAATTGTATGACTTCCATGTAAGGCATGTTTGTAAGTGTCCATCGAATTATATTATAATAATTTTGTTACATTTTATCATTCAAGCAGCACAATATTTTTTTTTTTTTTTGCAGTGGTTCACAACAGTAGTGATCTATGTTATAATTTTTACTGGCTGTGGTTTCAATGTTATAATTTAAAAATAGTTTACATCCATAAATTTAAGTTGGGCATCTCATTAAAAGACAATTCATAAATGCACAAAAATAGTTTATATGAACATTTCTCACATTCATCTTCAACACATGATCTTATATGCTCTATAAATAGAGGTGATGGGTGAATTGGGTGGTAAGCCATGGATACATGTTATTAATAATGAAGAGAGGTTAAATTGTATGACTTCCATGTAAGGCATGTTTGTAAGTGTCCATCGAATTATATTATAATAATTTTATTACATTTTATCATTCAAGCAGCACAATATTTTTTTTTTTTTTTTGCAGTGGTTCACAACATTAGTGATCTATGTTATAATTTTTACTGGCTGTGGTTTCAATGTTATAATTTTTACTAGCTGCGGTTTCAGAAACCTGTGTTGTCCCAAAACAATTCAAGAACCACAAGAAGTTATCAGATTAGTTTCTTGTTTTAATGGTGGAACATGGTTCTCTGGTCTGAGAAGTTGTAAACTCCACACTATAGTTACTTGTTTTAATGGTAGAACATGTTGAGATGTGGTTCTCAGGTCTGAGAAGTTGTAAACTCCACACTATAAAGAAAAAGTAGCAAGTGGCAATAGGAAAGCTCTATCTTGTCCATAAGTCAATGATGATGGAGAAATAATTCAGTCTAGCATAGCATACGACATTGTAGTACCATTGAGCAGTGCGATTGCTTGGTCGAGAGAGATGCAAGAAGCTCCAAAGCTCACCATGAGAAATATATGGTTGTATGAAGGACCCTTAAGAATCCAAATTCTGTACTTGAAGTGTACGGTGAAGTACAATATGATGTATATAGTTTCTGATGGATAGGACAAATGCTATCTAGAGATTTGTTTTTTTTATTAGAGAGGGTTTCTCTGGCTCAAAAGTTAGTTTTCTGTACTGTTTAATGTATTTGATGCTTCTGTTGCCATTTCTGTACTATTAACTGCCAGTAAACTAAAGAATTCATATAAGTTGTGTATCAATCATTGAAAAATATTCCCGAATTCATATAAGTTGTGTATCATTCATTAAAAAATATATTCCTTGAAGTGGGCGATGTTGACTTGCAATTGGTATCACAACAATTCTTTTATGTTTTTGGGCGCTGTAATACCTCAGCCATGGACAAAGCTCTAAGACATGAAAGACTCGAAGAACTGCATGCATCCAACAGACTCGGAAGAAAAATGCACTAACGAATGGAAGAGAAAATTGCCTCCTGCATTAACCAATAGACTCGGGAAGAAAAATGCACTAACGAATGGAAGAGAAAATTGCCCCGCCATAAAGAAGATGAATGAGTGTGGTGCTTAGCTCATTGAAAGTGCAAGATCCACGAAGAAAATAATGTCCTTGCAAAATAAGTTCAATGAGTGTGGAGTTCAGTTCATGGAAAGTGCAAGACCCGTGAAGAAAAAATTAGGTGCATTGAGGAAAATAATGTCCTTGCAATGGAGAAGTTGAAGGAATGTGAAGCTTCACACTTTGCATGAAAAAAATAGATAGGATGGAGGAAAAGAATTTCCATGCAATGGAGAAGTTGATGGAGTGTGGAGTTAAATGCATGAAAGTGCAAGATTCATAATCCATGAAAAAAGTAGATAGGATGGAGGAAAAGAATGTCCATGCAATGGAGAAGTTGAAGGAGTGTGGACCTAAATGCATGGAAAGTGCAAGATTCATAACTGTATGGAAAAAATAGATAGGATGGAGGAAAATAATGTTCATGCAATGGAGAAGTTGAAGGAGTGTGGAGCTAAATGCATGGAAAGTGCAAGAGAATGTCTATGCAATGGAGAAGTTGAAGGAGTGTGGACTTAAATGCATGAAAAGTGAAAGATTCATAGGTCTATGGAAAAATTATATAGGATGCAATGGAGAAGTTGAAGGAGTGTGGAGCTAAATGCATGGAAAGTGCAAAAGAATGTCCAAGCAATGGAGAAGTTGAAAGAGTGTGGACCTAAATGCATCTAAAGTGAAAGACTCATAGTTGTATGGAAAAAATAGATAGGAGGGAGGAAAATAATGTTCATGCAATGGAGAAGTTGGAGTGTGGAGCTAAATGTTGTTGAAATAATGTAACTGCAAAGAGTATTCTTATTATTATTTGATATATTATTCATTGGATCAATCTGTGGATTGATCATGTCGGCTATTGTAATAGGACCAAATCCCCTTTTGTGGATTGGTCAAATGATAATTATAATAGGCAGAATAAGAAGTCGGCCCCAGCAGATATTTAAGAGGCCCCAGAATATAATAAAGGTGGTTATAACCACCTAGTTGGAGAAGTCGTCCCTGCCAGTGAAGAGACACTTCACACGTGCTAGTCTAATATAAATAAGGAGGCTAGCGCCTCACTTAGACACACAACTCACTTGCTCAATTTGTGAGACACGTTTCGGATCTGCAGTTAGAGAAGGAGGAGAGAGAGTGGCACATATCTGGGAGATGAATTTTTGTATTAGTTTAAGAGATCTCTTGGCATTATATTGGCTATCTATATTAAGGAATTTTTGTTGGGTTTTCTTTCCCTAGAGGGTTTCCCAGGATAAATGTTGTGTCTTTTGTGATTGTGTATTTCTTAGTGATCTTGGATTATGCTATTGTTATCTAATGAAATGCAAAGAACTATAATAATGGGTTAAACATTAACATGGTATCAGAGCCAAGCTGAAGGAAGCATCTTTCACAAGAGTGAAAAACGTCACTGTTGTCATACATGAAAATTAGGGCTTTTTTATGGTGAAGATTTTCAGCCCCAAAACCATCTAGAAAAGTGTGCCCTCCCCTAAACATCACTTTGGCACTCTCAGCGCACCTTTTCAGTGGCTGGATCTCTCGGAAAGTGAAACCCTAGTTTCACAAAGTACCAAAAGTACCAGAAAACCAGTGTACCAGAAGTACCAGAAGTACCAGAGTACCAGAAGCACCACTCCAGAAATCTGTAGATCAAATTTGGAGCAGAAAAAGTTGGATTTTCTCAGATCCAAACACACTAGGCTACTTGCCTCAGCCAAGCGCACCTCCTGTTAAGTTCATATTTTGATTTTGAGCACTTTCATTTTTCGGTCATTTTCCTAGCTCTAGTTAAAGATGTCTCCAAGCATTAAGCTTGTTGACAAGCTAGAAGGAGTGGAAAAATTCTGTGCTTGGAAGTATAGGACTGGCCTCATTCTTGAAGAGAATGAGTTAGCAAGATTCGTCAAAGAAGAAGTACCAAAACCCGTTGATGCTGCAAAAAAGGAAAAGCATCAAAAGGACACAATCAAGGCCAAAAGAATCATTGCAGATTCAATCAAAGACCACATGATCCCTTATGTGTCATCTAAGAAGACTCTGAAAGAAATGTTTGATGCCTTGACGAGACTATATGAAGGAAAGAACATAAACTGGAAGATGAATCTAAGAACTCAACTGAAGAATACAAGGATGCAGAAAGGAGAAACGATCCAGGAATACTTCTCTAGAATCCCAGAATTCAAAAAACAGCTAGAAGCTATTGGATATATCATAGACGAAGACGAACTCATAATGACGACCCTAAATGGTCTCACAAGACCTTGAGATGCATTCATCCAAACAATATGTGCCAGAATGGAGAAACTGAAGTTTGATAGTCTATGGGAAGAATGCATCCAAGAAGAAACAAGAGTAGCGAATTGTGAATCGTTACTAGCAAGAGATGATGATCAAGCCCTAGCTACTCACACCAAAGGAGGAAGGAAGAAACCCTACTTCCAAAAGGAGACTCATAAAGAGCCTCAACAGTCAAACAAATTCAATCATAAAGAATCTCATCTAAGGAGATTTCAAAAGAAAGGACAATGAAAGGAAAGGGACTACTCATCTGTACAATGCTATCATTGTGACAAGATGGGACACACTGCAAAGTTTTTTCCAGCCAGATGAGAAGAATACAAGAGAAAACATAAGAGGCTCCATGCCCATGTAGTCGAAGATGAAGAGCCACCCGCAAAGATGATAAGGGAGCAGATCAAAGACCATGTCTTGATCTCGACCCTCTCAGGATCAATAACACCCGGAGAGGACACTTGGCTCATTGATAGTGGTGCATCCAAGCACATGACGGGACAAAGAAACATTCTCTCTTGTATCTCAAAAAAGATTTTTTCTCAGAAAGTGACACTCGGAGATGATTACCAATATCCCATCAAGGGAGTGGGAGAATCAAACCATAAACTGAATTCAGGGAATTCAATAAAAATGAAGGACATACTATATGTACCAGGCTTGAAGAAGAACCTATTCTCCATTTCAGCTTTAGAAAATAAAGGATTCAGAGTTGCCTTTATAGATGGATAATTTCTTACGTGGGCTAAAGGAGAAACCTTAAATGAAGCAATCATCATTGGAAGTGAAGAAAATGTCTTGTATAAAATAAACGGTCACTCAGAGGATGACATGACCTACGCCATTGAAAACTCATGTGAAATTTGGCATAGAAGGTTAGCCCACATCAACTACAAAGAACTACCATACATATGCAAAGAAGTCACAGGTTTACCAGAACTCAAAGGTGACCATAAAGGCATATGTAATGGATATGCACAAGGGAAGAACATCAAGAACCTGTTTCCGAAGAGGGACAGCAAGGTAGAAGGAGTCCTAGAACTCATTCATTCAGATGTATGTGGCCCAATGCCATCATCCTCCATTAGTGGGTATTTATATTATGTATCATTCATTAATGATTACTATCGTAAAACCTGGATATATTTCTTGAAATCTAAAGATGAAGTGTTCAACAAGTTCAAGGAATTTAAAGCCTTATAGAGAACCTTTCTGAAAGGAAGATTAAGATACTTAGGTCAGATAATGGAGGAGAATATACCTCAAAAGAGTTTGTGAACTTCTGCAAAGATGTTGGGATCAAGAGGGAAATCATTATTCCCTATAATCCCCAACAAAACAGTGTAGCTGAATGAAAGAATAGAACCATACTGGAAGCTATGAAGACTATGATCCATGATCAAGATCTTCCTATGTGCTTATGGGCAGAAGCAACAATGGCAGCTGTATATGTGCAGAACCGATTGTCCCATAGTGCACTTGGGCTCAAGACACCAGAAGAGATGTTCACCAGAAAGAAGCCAGAGGTAAGCCATCTCAAAATATTTGGCTGTCCAGTGTTTATTCATATACCTAAAGAAAAGAGAAACAAGTTGGACCCTTCAAGAAAGAAGGGAATATTTGCGGGATACTGTGAGGTCTCCAAGGCCTTCAGAATCTATATACCAGGTCAACATCACATTGATATCAGCAGGGATGTGACCTTTGATGAAGATACAATGCTCAAGAAATCTAAACTATGTCAGCTTGAAGAAGTAGATGAAGAGGAACCCGTAATCCCCAGTACTGCAATGAGGGAGGTTCCCAGAGCTGCAGAACCAGTGAGGTAAGTCATAACTTCCCCTGATGAGGAAATTCTAGAAGACCATGATATAGTAGAAGTGCAAGAACCTCCTCAGATGACGATCCTCCATAAAAGAAAGCCAGCTTGGGCTAGAGAGCTTATTCGAGATGGAGAGAAGTACGGTTTTCCCCAAGGAACTACGAGAGAGGTAAAAAGACCAAATCCATTCTCCAGTTATATGGCTTTGATGTGTGATCTCCTAGAAGAGGAGCCTACCTGCTTTGAAGAAGCCATTCAGAGGAAATAATGGGCAGATGCCATGACAGAGGAATACCAATCCATAATGAAGAACGAAGTATGGGAAATAGTTCCCAGACTGAAGAATAAAGATGTGGTATCCTCCAGATGGCTCTTCAAAATAAAACATGATGCTGATGGAAGTATTGAGAAGTATAAAGCAAGATTTGTCGCTCGTGGATTTTCCCAAAAGGAAGCCATTGACTATGAAGAGACATTCGCTTCTGTTGCCAGATACACTTCGATCAGAACCATCATAGCTCTTGCATCTAAAATGAAGTGGAAGCTGCACCAGATGGACGTGAAGACAGGATTCCTAAATGGTGTTATTGAAGAGGAAGTGTTTATAGAGAAACCTCAAGGATTTGAGGTTGAAGATAGGAAGTCTCATGTCTGCAGATTGAAGAAAGCCTTATACGGATTGAAGCAAGCTCCTAGAGCTTGGTATGGCCGTATAGACAGTTTCTTAACGAGCTTAGGCTTTACCAAGAATAAAGCAGACTCTAACCTATACTTCAATATCATGAACAATGAGCCAATAATCTTACTGCTATATGTGAATGACTTATTCTTAACTGGAGAAGAAAAGCTCATCACTGAATGTAAAAAGAGACTTGCCTCGGAATTTGAAATGAAAGGCCTTGGCCTAATGCATTATTTCTTAGGTCTTGACGTATGGCAGAGTCCTGAGAGGATATTCCTTAACCAAGGGAAGTACACGGTCGAAATCTTGAAGATATTCAACATGTTGGAATGCAAGCCCATGAGTACACCCATGGAAGCGAAGTTGAATCTGTTGGTCGATACTTCGTCAGAGTTGATTGATGCCACACTGTACAGACAAATTATTGGATCGCTGACGTACCTGGCGAACACCAGACCAGACATTTTCTTTGCCGTGAACACCTTGAGTCAGTTTTTGGTAGAACCCAAACGTGTTCACCTAGTGGCTGCAAAACATGTGATGAGGTACCTTAAAGGTACAACAGATTATGGTCTCAACTATGATGGAGATCATGATTTCACATTGAGTGGATATACTGATGCAGATTGGGCAGGAAGTGTTTCTCACAGGAAAAGAACTTGAGGATGTTGTTTCAGTTTGGGATCAGCTATGATCTCATGGCAGAGAAGGAAGCAATCTAGTATTTCTCTCAGCACAGTGGAAGCATAATACATTGTTGCATGTTCTGCAAGCTGTGAAGCTATATGGTTTCGAATGTTGTTGACCTACCTATTTGACTTAGAGATGAGAGCAACCTTGATTCTATGTGACAACCAGAGATGCATAAAGATGACAAAGAATCATGTATTCCACGACATGTCGAAGCACGTAAATATCCGTTATCATTAAATCCGTGACATGGTGTAGAGAGGAGCCTTAAAGCTCCAGTACATTAGCATGGATGAACAGGTTGCTGATGTGTTGACGAAACCACTATCTCATATAAAGTTTGAGTACTTTCGAGATAAGATTGGTATAGTCCGAAAGGACCCTTCTTGAAAGGGGGAGTAGATGTTGTGATGAGACATCTCTTGCTTCCGACCTGATGGTTGTGACGTAAAACAAGATGATGTGATATGACTAGTACTGTGCTTCTAGTTGGATAGCTATGACGTAAATCCAGTCTAGTAGCCTGCTTCCGACGTGATGGTTGTCACATAAAGCAGGATGAGTACCTTGCTTCCGACCTGATGGTTGTGACCTAAAGAAAGATGATGTGTGACTAGTACTATGCTTCTGGTTTTATAGCTACGACGTAAAGCAAGTCTAGTTCCCTGCTTCCGACCTGATGGTTGTGACGTAAAGAAGGATGTGTACCTTGCTTCCGACCTAATGGTTGTGACATAAAGCAAGATGATATGATGAGACTAGCACTAAGCTTCCAGTTGGATAGCTGTAACATAAAGCCAGTCTAGTATCCTGCTTCCGACCTGATGGTTGTGATGTAAAGCAGGACAAGTATCCTGCTTCCATCTTGAGTGTTGTGACGTAAAGCAAGATGATGAGTCGAGACTAGTACTGTGCTTCCAACTTGATAGCTGTGACGTAAAGCAAGACATTGAGATGAGACAAGTACTGAGCTTCCAGCTTGACAGCTATGACGTAAAGCCAGTCTTGTATTATGATGAGCCAGCCTTGTGTTGTGATGATGATGATGTATCCTTTTTTATACTAATACATATTAATGCAGATGATGATGGCATTCCTTTGAGAATGACGATGTTGTCGATGAAGAAAACTTCTGATGATTTATAGATAGGTCAATCAATGTTCCAAGATGATATTGATGATGTTGTCCTCTCACCCACTTGATGTTGTTGATGATGTTGTCCTCTCTCTCTTGCATGATGCTGCTAAAGAATACCCTTCTTGTTAAGGGGGAGTGTTGAAATAATGTAACTGCAAAGAGTATTCTTATTATTATTTGATATATTATTCATTAGATCAATCCCCATTGTGGATTAATCATGTCGGCTATTGTAATAGGACCAAATCCCCTTTTGTGGATTGGTCAAATGATAATTATAATAGGCAAAATAAGAAGTCGACCCCACCAGATATTTAAGAGGCCCCATAATATAATAAAGGTGGTTATAACCACCCAGTTGGAGAAGTCGTCCCTACCAGTGAAGAGGCACTTCACATGTGTCAGTCTAATATAAATAAGGAGGCTAGCGCCTCACTTAGACACACAACACACTTGCTCAATTCGTGAGACAAGATTCAGATCTGCAGTTAGAGAAGAAGGAGAGAGAGTAGCACATATCTGGGAGAGGACTTTTTGTATTAGTTTAAGAGATCTCTTGGCATTATATTGGCTATCTATATTAAGGAAGTTTTGCTGGGTTTTCTTCCCTTAGAGGGTTTCCCAGGATAAATGTTGTGTCTCTTGTGATTGTGTATTTCTCAGTGATCTTGGATTATGCTATTGTTATCTAATGAGATGCAAAGAACTATAATAATGGCTTAAACATTAACAAATGCATGGAAAGTGCAAGATTCATAATTGTATGGAAAGTATGAATCTTATGGAAAATGCAAGATTCATAAAGAAAACAATAAGGTATGTATTTAAAAAAGTCTATGCTATGGAGAAACATTAGTTAGAAAATCACCTATGTGTAAGATATGATTATGTTCACTGGAATAGTTAACTGCAAAAGAACATGTAGAGTTGAGCTTAAGCTAGTTGTAGAGTGTCTAAATATCATAATATCTCTCTTAAAAATTACAATGTAAAATATGATTGTAACTAATATCTCCCTTAAAAATAATATATACCTAATATCTCCCTTAAAAGTTACAATGTAAAATATGATTGTAACTAATATCTCTCTTAAAAACAATGTAAAATATGATTGTAACTATTGGATTACAATGTGAGATATGATTGTGATCATTGGATTAATTAGGTACAAAAGCATATATCAAATTGAACTTAATCTAGTTTTCAATGCCTAAATATCCTAACAAAATTGAATGATTTACAAAAGTGATAAAAGGAAAGGGAATGAGGCATAAGAGATTATTCCTCTATAATAACAACTAACTAGACTCCTAACATAGATCAATTCTTTGAGAACTTAGTTTATTTGATGGGCTTCATAAAAGTGCTAGCCACTTACTATCTATATGATAATAGAGCACTTCAGGGAGGCAACCCTAATGAAGCATCTAATTGAAGTGGATGTGTAACCGATTGTGTTTGTTGTGTTGATGTTGAACCATTGCTAATTTGGTTCTTTGGTGAGTTGAATGACACTCACTATCACACCATAGAGTGGTCAAATGTTACTACAAGAATTCAAAATCTAAAAGGCCATGTCTAAACCAAAGAGCTTCTTTCCTTGTATGAATTCTTGAACTACATACTATTTTTTTAACTCAAGAAAGAGAAGGTTCTTTCATGTATAAATAAAAGACCAACAACAAAGGAAATGTTAGGGTGAATATGAGTTAAATACAAAGCACTATTGATTCTATATGTATAAAGTGGCATCAACTTTGGGTGAGGTGTCTATCTGTATTTTCGGTGAGGTGCTAGTGGCAACAAGTTTAAATCTAAATTGGAAAGTAGATGGAATAGGCTTACAATCGATCACCCATATAAAAGCAATGAAAAATGTCACATGCATACTGAGGTTGGAAAAGCTAAATGCTTTCCTTGGTTTTGAAAACTTGGAAACCAAGAAAATAATGCAAGGATCCTAATTTTCTCATATCAAAATTTTCCAAAGACAATATTTCACATGTTTTAGAAGTTTGGGGTTGCTACCATTATGTACAAGAAGATGGCAAGATTTTCCATTACTAGTTGCTACCATTATGTAGAAGAAGATTGTAAAATTGTTCATTACTCACTTTATTTAGACATTAAAGTGCTCCCTATAAACATTAGAGTGAGAATGTCAATATCATATAGAAAAACCAAATTGAATCATGACATTGTTGTTACTTTTTCATCTTTCTCATGAATTGTTCTCACTTTGTCGTCATCATGAAGTAAATACATATAAACTTATTTCAAGGATCCTTGGAGTAAGATGAGTAGTATTTATTTTGTCAAATGATTCCAAGGTTTATATTTGGCTCTAAAATTTTTTAGTATATGTGTTTAACTCCAAATACATTAATTTTTTTTATTTATATATGTAAAATGACTTATTACACAAAATATCTCATTTAAAAATTTCTTTATATAAATAAGATGACTTATTACATAAAATATCTTAAAATATCTTACTTAAAATTCTTTACAAGAGAAAAACATGTTTATTCCAAATTTGAATGTAATGAAAAAACAACTATTCCAACTATAATATCAACAAACATTTTCTAAATAGAATGAACAAATCTCCACTTTAACCATTACACTCAATTTATATATATATATATATAATCATTACACTCAATTAACATATATAGATGAGTTTTTAAAATTTATAAACATTTTTAAATTACTTGAAAAAAAAGATGTCTGGAAATTTCAAATATAATAGACGCGTCTCTATTTTACCTACCAACTAAAATTAATGGTTTTTTTTTTTAATAATAACACTGTTTGAAAATCCTATTGAGCCAGAGTGACCATTAATATTAAATTGGATTGAAAAGGAGGTGATCCATAAAATAAACCAACTAAATCTGCAATCTAGAATATATTGTTGTTACGGCATGTCTACTCCAACACGCACAAAACGACAAGGGGCTCATGACGTTGAATACTTTATTAATCGGCATCCTCAGATCGCCAACGGTTTTGCGTTTGCACTTTTCTACGCCTCTCCCTCCTCACTGGTTTACCACCTCTTTTTCTATGCAGTTACCTCAATCTGCTGTATTTCAAACTGTTCAAACACCAAAATAGTGGGTGGTTTTCTCGCTGAAAGATTCAAGTGCCCCCATAGTTTCCTTTTTCAGGAAGACTATTGACTTGAATCCATTAAGACACACGATGAGGGCTATACATTGGATTGGTTTTCTATTTCTATTCGAATTAATTACCATTTAACCTCACGTACTGTAATGTATGGGAAGGACAGGTTAAGTTCAGAAGGGACAACATTAGTTTGGCTCTATGTATGGTCCTGGGAAATTAATCACTTCATATTTCTTTTATGATTGCATTTAAAACATGGGTTTTTGGAGTTGTTCAAAATAAATCAAGGCTGCCCAAAAGAATTCATGTATTGCTGAATATTAGTAGAATGGGATTAAACACTCTTTTTGACAATATAATATAGTTATAGCAAGATCGATATTCATTTCATAATTTCAGTTCTTCATTATTTGGTGTGGTTGAATGAAGTTGAAATCTAAATCATGGCGACACAAGTTAATCATAAAGGAAGTTGGATCAAGTAGAATCAAATTGTACATGTTTTTCAGTGTTTGACATCTCTAATGAACTAATTTATTTGAAAGTGCCTATTGAGATGTGATTTCAAAAGTCTGAGTTGTTCCAAATGTTGGTTTTCAAGAGTGTGCAACAATAATAAATACAAGAAATCTGGTAATATAGACAAAATAATCACATAGATGAACAAAAGAGATTTAAGTGGTAAAACCTTGGTATTGTTATGTTTTATTATTAAAGATAGGCTTATAACATTACAAAATGTCTCTCCAGGCTTAATGGATATATACAAGATAGGTTAGATGGTTACATCAGTTCAAGAACAACAATTAACTACAATTTAAGTGATATTTTGCCAAGCCCATTCATCACATCTTTACAAAAATATAAAACTTGCAAAAATTTAAAGATTGAAAGTAAAATAACTGGGCTTATCTATATCTGCTAGCCCTTTCTTGTTCATATAACCTTGTTGCTGATGCCATAAACAAGTAGGTGCACTTGCTTTCTTAGACACCACTTCTACTTCAGTTTTTCCTTCTAGCTTATACAAATTTGCAACTTTTCTTTCCTTCATGACCATTAAACCCCTTAAATAGTTTCATTTCTCCATCTTCTATAAATTCATGACCACCAAAATCCAACACTCGTAGAGAAATTATTTTTAAAAATTAAATCAACTTCTATTTGGGAAAATATGGTGTGAAGCACTAGAGTCTAAAAAAGCCATTCATCATAATATTCAGAGACATTACTAATAGACAAGACTTCATCAATCATACTACTAATAGACAAGACTTCATCAATCATACCTGGACCTGATTCAACTGTATTTGCCTCCATTTTAGAGTCTTCCTTGGACTCCTTGCAGTCCTGTAGCTTCTAGAAATCCTTTTTAAGATGCCCAACTTTCTTACAGTGCTAGCATCTTCCATTACCTTTTCTTCTTCTTGACTTAGCCTTGGATTCTCTACTCTAATCTCCTCCCCTTTATGTGCACCGACCTCTACCCACCAATGCTTCTGATGTGGAGGTTTCAAGACTTGATTTTCTCCACACCACCTCAAACAACATAACTCCAACAAGAGTATCAAATTCAAGAGTCTCAGTCGCACTAAAGATAATGGAAGTAACTAGATGATCCCAAGATTCAAGAAATGGACATAGCAGTGTAACATCCTTATCTTCATTATCATGTTTAACATCCATACTATTCAACTCGAATATAAGAGTATTAAATATAATAAAATGATATGCAATTTTCATACCTACTATCATATTTGAAGTGTATAGTTGGGTTTTTATTTAAATCTGATTCGTCAAGGACTTTGTCATATAAAGACTTTCCATCATCATCTGTAATCCTGCTTAAACAATAATGTTAAACAAGACATCAGGCATTCATGTCTTCCCACTCTTCATTGGTCATAGATATGAGTTTTTTCCCTCTTTCTGTTTAAAGTCTTATGCAAACCTTGTTATACTAACATATCTCACATTTTAAGTTTCCACAATTCAAAATTATTTTTACCATTAAATTTTTCAACCTTAAATTTAGGGCTTGTCATCTTTTCCATTAAATTATTATTTAGACACACATGCTTTATTCAAATAAAAAAAAAAATATTTATTTTAATCCAAATTCAACTTGATGCAATATATTCACAAACTCTTTTTAAACCGTGAAGGTGCACACTGTTTCTTTTAAAAAAAAAAAATTAAAAGAAGTTTTGACTCCTTTTATATATATATATATACCAAATAAAATTGGAGTCAAAACTTCATTTAAAAAAATTGTTTAAAAGAAACAGCGTGCACCTTCACGGTTTAAAAAGAGCAGTGGCATGGGGTTTACACTTACTCTTTGTGGCTTCACAAGAATTTTTAGACAAATGCACTTGCCTTCACTAGAGTCCTCTGCAAATAGTCTGATTGGATCTTTCTCTGCGCGAGTTGGAACAGGCAGATGATGGTAGTAACCTCTGCACACTTTTCTCTACGCGTGAAACCCTCCTTCGGATTCGAATTCCTTATCTCAATCCTTCGTTAGCCAACTCAATCTCCAGCACAAAATCCCTCGACTTCCATAGTTAAGCTTTGTTCCACCTATGCAACCTTCACCTCAGCAAGTGTGGCTTTGGGATTGCTTTTCTGCATGCAGGTTCAAATCTCAGCTCAAAATGGATTTTCCTCCTCTCAGTTTGACCTTCTGCCCGGCTGTTATCACTTTCTCTGCAAACGATTACACAGTGCCAACAAACCCTCTTAAATCGGTCGGCTCTTTCATTGCTTGGACAGGTTGCGTCAGCTTTCACCTTCACGACGAACCCCGAATCAGTCTCTCTCCTATGTGCATGTGAAGAGAACTCTCGAACAACATACTTTGGCTTCTTTGATTTGCAGGGCTACCAGTTCTTCCACTGATCCACTCGATTTCTTTTCCTTGGAATTTCCTTGAATGGTGGCTAGGGTTTCATCTCTGTCGTTCCCCCTTTTCCTTTAACAGACCAAACACCAATCTTTGCTGGGATACCACTTGTTGGTTTTCAAGAGCTTGACAACAATAAATGCAAGAAATATGGACAAAACAATCACATAGATTAACACATGATTTTAATGTGGTAAAACCTTAACAGTGTGTCAAGGAAACATCTACAGGGAAAGGTATGGTATGTTTTATTATTCAAGATGGGATTATAAAATTACAAAATGTTTTTTTAATCTTTATAGATATATACAACATAGATTAGATCATTACATCTATTCAATAACTTGCTTTGAACTTACTTTGGTTATACATCGGTTCATTAACTACTTCTACTAACTACTAAATATTTAGCACAAATAAATTTGTATTATTACCATAAACTACCAAACATTTACCAGAAGTAAATTTGTGTTATTACCATAACTAATTCTTATTATAATTCCAACACCAAACCATTCAAAAACCACAACATGCTATCAGAATAGTTGCATGTTTTAATGGTATAACCTCTATAGTTTCATGTTTTAATGATATAACATGTAGACATGCGGTTCTGAGGTTAGGTATGAGAAGTTGTAAACCCTGCACTATGAATAAGAGGTAGCACATAAAACTTATATCTTGTCCATGATTCAATACTCATAGATATTGAGTTCATTCTAGCAAAGCAACGCAGGGTAGTACCCCTTGGTAGGGATATTTTTGGGTCGAGAGAGATGCAAGAAGCTCCAAAGTTCACCATGAGAAATGTATGGTTGTAAAAAGGATCCCATAGGTTTTCTTTTCCTCCAAAGCTCCAAAGTTCACCATGAGAAATGTATGGTTGTAAAAAGGATCCCATAGGAATCTTAATTCTATCTAGGGTTTTCTTTTCCTCCAAAGCAGTGTATAATCTATGTATGTCATGTTGAGGGTGGAGATAGATATAGCCACCGTGCCATTTAAGCTATAGGTTTTTATGTTGGTCCTTATATATAAAAAACACATGCTAATTTCACTATAGACACCCACGTACAATTTTAGTAGGTCCAATACCCCATTGATTAAATCTCTACATAGTCAATGGTATGGATGACGAGTGTATTTATCCAATTCATTATGTTATTGCGAATTTTGTTTTATTAATTGAAGTGTATTAAACAAGGCTACATGGTAGCAAATACCTGCCAAAGTTTGAATACATGAAAACAATGCAAAAGAGTAATTCATAGTAAGAAATTAAAATGTTTTAAAAATAGTATAGATAATATATTGCTAATGGTATCTACAATTATATTCACATAGTAAGATATGAATATAAAATGAAAATGTT
>ML791932.1:166874-191338 GCA_009831015.1 Picea engelmannii
CTCTACTCTCCCCCACCATTGCCTCTCCTTCTATTTCCCTTTCTCTACCTCCCTCCCTCTTTGTCTCATATACCCCTCTCTCCTGCACTCCCTATCTTGCTATATCACACTCTCTATATTTTTAATCTATTTTGTCTTCACATATATCAACATTTAAAAATGCATACCTCTTTTATTTCTATATAAATTTTTATCATCTTAACCATTTTTAAAATATGTTATACACCATACTATAAGAGAATGAGATCTACGATATAAGAAAAAAAAATGATAATGTTAAGACCCTTCTAGTGTGAACTAATGGAAGGTTTTGTAATTTCAAGGATATATTAACTTCCATAATTTAAATATATGTATTTATATATATATAATTAATATTATAAATGTTGAAAAAATACACCACACTAGAACAATCAACTCTCTACAATTATACAATTTTTTTAAGGAAATTCCATCATTAATGTT
This sequence comes from Picea engelmannii, assembly GCA_009831015.1. Taxonomy (NCBI): domain Eukaryota; kingdom Viridiplantae; phylum Streptophyta; class Pinopsida; order Pinales; family Pinaceae; genus Picea; species Picea engelmannii. The sequence continues at coordinate 167,340 of ML791932.1, forward strand.
GGGTATGTGTTATATTCTTTGCATGTGTGTGTGTGTGGGCGCGTCAGATTCGACAACTACGTCTGACGATCCCTCGTAGTAGTGCTATGTTTGTGTCGTGTGCGTCGAGCGCTTACCTAGGGGTTTCCCAGGGGGGGGAAAGTATGCCCCCCCCCTTGGTTACGTGCAACGTTCAGCACCGGGCATAGCCCGGGGCAGCGCCCCGAAATTTTTTTTTGGGCGGTTTTTGCTATTTTTAGCAGTTTACTAAAAATAATCCCATTTTTAGGGATTAGGGTTTTGGTATCTATGGAATATCTAAAAACATTGTATATATTGTATAGTGAATGGTGAAATTCGAAATAATGAATATAAGAAAGGTTTTACCGGTTGAGGGTTTCCGGTATAAATCTCTGTGTACTATGTGAATGAGACATTGATGAAATTTTGTTTTGATTAAGAATCTATATGCATTGATTTACTTCATAGGTTTAAAACTTACATGTGGTATCAAATCTCATTTTTGTCTAAAGAGGGATGCCTTTGTTGTTGAGGTTTTGGCTCGGTCTTGATAGATCAAGTTTATCTTGGTTCTGTGATAAACCTAGGTTTAGTGGGAGATTTTGCAGTGGTGATTTGAGTGTAGAAAGAGGAGTGGAGAGTTCTTCTAGAATCGATATAGAGAAGTTCAATTGTAAAAACTTTGAGCTATGGAAGCTAAAGATGGAGGACCTTCTTGTAGACAAAGAACAACAGATTGTTGTGGATCCTGGTACACAACCTACTGGTACACAACCTACTGGCACACAGACGACTAGTACACAACCTACTAGTGCACAAACTACTAGTACACCACCTACTAGTATGTTGAAGGAAGATTGGGAGAAGTTGGACAGGAGAGCAAGGAGTACTATTCGACTCTGCCTGATAGATTCAATGTTGTTGAATGTCTCGGGAGAACCTATAGCCAAGGAACTATGGGATAAGTTGGGGAATTTGTATCAATCAAAGTCCTTGGTAAACAAGTTGTTTCTTCGAAATAAGTTGTATCATCTTAGGATGGAAGATGGAGATTCTATGATAGAACATCTAAATGCCTTTAATACTCTGGTAAGTCAACTTGGCTCTGTTAATATTACGATTGCAGAGGAAGATAAGTGTATTACTTTGTTATGTTCTTTGCTAGACTCTTGNTTTGTAAGATGGTGTACCCAAGACAGGAACTCGAGTAAGCCTTCGGGGTGGAGATCTAAATCTACAGGTAGATCTAAGTCTCCAGGAAAATCTTTGAGGAAATGTTGCAAGTGTGGTAAAAAAGGACATTATAAGAAACATTGCAAGTGTAAGAAGGTTGAAAACCAAAGGGATCTGATAGTACCTCTTTCACAGAGGCAAAAACCTCCATTGATAAAGGAGGTGATGTTTACCTAGCATCTACAAGTAGACATGCATACCGTGATGTATGGTTGATTGACTCAGGTGTGTCATACCATATGACTCCTCATAGGGAGTGGTTCTCTGAATATGAAAAATATGATGGTGGTGATGTATTCCTAGGAGATGACTCAATAGCAAAAATCTTGGGACATGGAAGAGTTAAGTTGCTACTAAAATATGGAAGGATTAGAACTCTCCCTGGGGTTTTGCACATTCCAAAACTAGCCAGGAGATTAATATCTGTAAGAAAGATGGAATATGCAGGAGTGGATACTATATTTGGAAAGGGCACTTGCAATATGGTACGAGGAGCAATGGTGTTGAAGAGGGGAGTTCAGTGTGGAACTCTGTACAAGTTGTTGTGAAGAACTTATACTAATGGGTGTAACAGTTCTGTTGTCCCTAAGAAAAGAAATGAAGGAGACAAGACCAATACTATCCTAGAAAATAAGACCATGTTGTGGCATCAAAGACTGGGGCATATTGGAGAAAAGGGCCTGCGAACACTACACGGTAAAGGTATGGTTGAAGGTATGTCTAATTGCACTCTGGATTTTGAGTTATGTGAACATTGCATATATGGTAAACATAATAGAGTAATATTCCCATCTAGTGCTACAAGAGAAAAGGGGATCTTAGAGTTGATACATAGTGATGTGTTTGGACCTGTTCCTGTTCCATCCCTTGGTAAATCTGTCTGTTATGTTTCATTCATAGATGAATTTTCAAGGAACACCTGGATTTATTTTCTTCGAAAGAAATCTAAGGTATTTGATAAATTTAAAGAGTTTAAGGCTCTGGTAGAAAATCAGTCAGAGAAGAAAATAAAGGTATTGAGAACAGATAATGGTGGAGAATTCTGCAGAAATGAATTCAAAGAATTATGTAAGAAGTGTGGTATAGAAAGGCAGAAGACTACTCCATACACTCCTCAGCAGAATGGAGTTGCAGAAAGGATGAACAAGACACTGATGGAAAAATCAAGGAGCATGCTTAGCGGTGTCAGGTTAGGACAAGAATTCTAGGCAGAGGAAGTGGGTACAACATGTTACCTGGTCAATCGATCACCTTCACCAATGTTGGATGACAAAACTCCACATGAGATATGGTCTAGAAAGAAACCCTCTCTTCAACATCTTAGAGTGTTTCATTGTGATGCTTATGTACATGTTCCAAAGGAAAATAGAAGTAAGATGGATAAAAAGTTTGAAAAGTGTATCTCTATTGGTTATAAAGATGGTGTGAAAGGTTACAAGATTTGGAACCCATAAACCAAGAAAATTGTTTACAATTGAGATGTTGTTTTCAGATAGGTAAATTATGTGTCCAAACAGGAATTCCTACCAACATAAGATGAACCTAAGAAAATATAGCTTGAGTTGTATGATGCAAAATCTGAATCATCTGAAGAAGAGGAAGAAGAAGAAGAAGAAGAAGAACCGCATACCCCAGTATTGAGGAGATAAGTGAGAGATAGAAGGAAACCAGAAAGGTATAGTCCACCTGATTTTCGTTCCAATTTTTCTTTATCTATTACTGATGATGATCCCAGAATTGTCAGGGAAGTAGTGAATTCAGAGGATAGTAAACTTTGGAAGAAGGCCATGGTTGAAGAAATGGATGCCTTGGATAAGAATGAGGCATGGGATATAGATGAGTTGCCAGTTGGAAGAAAATCGGTTGGTAGAAAATGGTTGTTCAAGAAGAAGTTTAATGCACAAGTTAAAGTGGAGAAATACAAAGATCGGTTATTAGCAAAAGGTTATTCCCAAGTAGAGGGAATTGACTTTGCTGAGATTTTTTCTCATGTTGCTAAGTTAACTTCTATTAAAATTATTTTATCTATTGTTGTTGTTTTTAATATTGAAGTGGAATAAATGGATGTGAAGACATCATTCCTACATGGGGATCTGGAATAAGAAATCTACATGAAGCAGCCAGAAGGATTTGTAGTGAAGGGAAAGAAAGAGATGGTCTGTAAGCTAAAGAAGTCACTATATGGTCTGAAGCAATCACCTAGGATGTGGTACCAAAAGTTTGACACATACATCCTTGGATTGGGATTTTTAAGAAGCAGGGCTGATCATTGTGTATATTCCAAGCAGGTTGGTAATCACTTCATTTATGTAGTGTTGTATGTTGATGACATGTTGCTGGTAGGAAATAACATGGATGTAATTAAGGAGGTGAAATTGCAGATATCCTCCAAATTTTACATGAAGGATCTTGGTGCTTCTAACTTCATTCTGGGAATGGAGATTAAAAGAGATCGTGCAAATAGGAAACTCTGGTTGAATCGGAGAAAATATGTTGAGACGATATTGCAGAGGTTTAATATGCATGGAAGTAAACCGGTCAAGGTTCCTATTCGTATAGGTGTAAAGTTATCTGCAGATCAGTGTCCCAAGACATAGGAAGAAGAAGGGGACATGTCCCATGTTCCATATGCCAGTGTAGTTGGCAGTTTGATGTATGCAATGGTCTGTACTAGACCAGAAATTGCACATGTAGTGGGAGTTTGAGCAGGTATATGTCAAAACTAGGGAAGGAGCATTGGACAACAGTAAAGAGGGTCTTCAGGTATCTTCGTGGCACTACCAGTTATGGATTATTCTACCATGGAAGACCAAGATTGGACAGAGTGATGGACATACATGGATTTGTTGATGCAGACTGGGCTGGAGATCTGGATCGTAGAAGATCTACAAGTGGGTATGTGTTTAACCTATTTGGAGGAGCAATCAGTTGGATGAGAAAAAGATAGGCTGTAGTGGCACTCTCAACTGCAGAAGTTGAATACATGGTAGCCACTCATGCAAGAAAGGAAGCAATATGCCCCCCCCGGGTTATGTGCAACATTCGACACCGGGCAAAGCCTGGGGCAGTGCCCCAAAATTTGTTTTTTGGATGGTTTTTGCTATTTTTAGCGGTTTACTAAAAATAATCCCAGTTTTAGGGATTAGGGTTTTGGTATCTACGGAATACCTAAAAACATTATATATATTGTATATTGAATGGTGAAATTTGAAATAATGAATATAAGAAAGGTTTTCCCGGTTGAGGGTTTCTGACATAAATCTCTGTGTACTATGTGAATGAGTCATTGATTAAATTCCGTTTTACTTAAGAATCTATATGCATTGCTTTACTTCACAGGTTTAAAACTTACAATTAAGGTACTCAACGCCTGCACTAACGAAGACATATACCTTATATTTGGTTAAAAAATAACATACCATTATTATAAAAAATCAAATTTCACATAGTTATTCACAATTTCTATAAAAAAAATTATATATTCGTAAATCTAATTCAATTTCCTACAGTTCATGTTTTTACACCATATTCAAATTCATTGTAAAAGTACCTTGAATAATCCCTTGAAATTAACATATTATCTTTTTCCATGTTTACATTGCCACTAACGCATCATAAGAGACCATCATTAGCTGGCACCCACCCTAGAGGAAAAACATTTTGTAAACAAGGGAAAAGGTTTAAGTGTATTCAATACCTTCTAACCGTGAAAATCCTTTAGTAACTAACCAAGCCTTGTATATGTAAACAATACCATCTTTTTCATACTTCGTGATCTTGTAAACCCATTTTCATCTAACAAATTTCTTCCTTTTAGAAGAGGGAATAAATACCAATTATCATTTTCCATTAAGGAAATAAATTCTTCATTGGTTGTCACTTTCCATTATAGATGGATATAATCCTCTATCAAGGTGTCTAGATCTTGATTCTTTGGTGTTTAAGACAAAAGAGAAGATACTTTGTAGAATTGTAAATGTGTGTAACATTGATCAAAAGGATCATCGATTGGATCATCATTTTCTTCCCTTATTGTATGGACCCATCAAGAAATAAACAGAGTTGATGCAAGTTCAAGTTTATTAGAGTCATTTATAGGAAGAGGTGGAGAAGAAATGGCAATATTTTCATCCTCGTTGTCATCATCTGAAGAAGAAGACTAAACCAAACTAGAAGCAATAGGATAAGAATAATAAGAAAAATAAGAAGTAAAACAATTATGGCACATGTGTTGAATGAATCATAGGTCAAAGATGGAATACATATTGAATTAAGTACTATTCTGAGAGACCTTCCTCAAACTTAACATCTCTCCTAGTAGTCACTTCTATAGTATTAGGTATGTAGAAATTTCAATTGTAGGGAAATTAACGTAAATTTGGAAATTTCATCTCAACCTTTAGGTTTCGTAGATCTATTTCATGTGATATTTAAACCTTTGGTTTGAATATAGAATAAAAATTTACAACAGAAAATAGTTCACTTATTTTCAACCAAATTCACAAGTTAGCCCAAGAAAATAAACACCAAACAAATGTACTTCAATGCAACGATGTTTTAACCCTTAGGGTGCACTTCCCAAGAAAATTTAATATTTGAAAATGTCTTATGAAAGTATATTATTATAGTAGGAAATATTCCCCTTTAGCTTCTATATGCTTGTCAAATTACTTAACAAAATATTCTATATGTTATGTCAAATCAACATGCATAACCAACACTAGAAACTACTCAATCATAAAGATAACATAAGTTGAAAATCATATACGAAAGTATAAAAATTTGGACAACATGAACACTTGATACGTATGTATAAGATGAATTACAAGTACATACCATAAATTAATATAATATGGTACAACTCATGCTTTCCAAATACTAGCTACATAAAGTTCCATAAGAAAACCCTAGTGACCAACTTCTTCCAACTACAAATCGCTCCTAACCAAAGGTATCCACTCCACCAAATATTATCAACAAGCTAACATACACCATCAATTCCTCCTTTGCACCTTCATTTTCATCACAAAAGTATACAAGATAGTCTCCCTTTATCTTTTCCACATCAAGCACTCCAAGCAGTATTAGGGTATCTGAATGCCAAAAAACTCTAGTCTTCTTCTCTCACAAGAACTACATGACCAAGAGCTACCTTTTCTCCTCTAGGGAATCCCCAAAACCATATCTTCTCTTGTCTTATTAGGAAAAAACTATAACATTAATACTCCCTCAAATATGTTCAAAAACCCTAGTGTTCAAGAAAAAAGAGAGAAAATACAATGAAGAATAGTACAAAGAGGCTAGCTCTCTCTAGCTCCCACATATCTAACACAAGTATGTGATTACATGAGTTATTAGGAATTACTATGTGTAAATATGAAACTCTCCTCCCTTTATTTATATAAAAGGAAAGGGAGGCCAACTATAACAAAGTGGACCTTATCCACAACAAACAACCTAACTAAATAATAGATAGGCCCACATGTAAAGCACTCCAATTCTAAGTGACATGTACCAAGCTCCAAGGCATGCACATAAAACAAGAAAGATTCACAAGGTGAACGATGCATGAGATGTGTCCAATACTCCTCTTCCATAGGTCTCCAATTCTCTCCTAAGTCGTGTGTACCTCTAGGTCCACCCCATATACATGATCACTACTCAACCAAATCATCCTCAAGTCAAGAAAAATCCTCCATATAAGCAACAAAGTGTACCCATGCACAATTTCCTCCTCTTAAATTTGTAATAATCCTCTCAAAAAAGTAGCCAAGCCCTCCATGTGAACCTCATGAATAATCTCACCATGCCACATAGGTATCCAACCTCCTAAAGAAGTGCACCACATAAGAATCAAGTTAAAGTAGCTCTTTGAAGATAAGGATATGATTCCTTGGAAATGTGATATCCAAGTTTTGAACATCCTCTCTCTATTTCCTCAATATAATGAAGAATGCATCTCAAAGCACTCACGTGAAGAAGTAATAAATAAAGATCCGGGTTAGTCTCAATTCACAACTTGGTATCGGAGCAAGTGCTTCCTTCCCTTCATGTTTTTTGCACAGGTGTATACCTATCTTGCCTTGTTCTAAGTGAGCATATTCAACTCCGTTTTCTCTACTTCATGGCTTTGACATTAAATATCACATATTTTGGCTCTTTTTATTTGGTATGGATTTCTTTGACCCAAGTATATTGTTGTTGGATTGGATTTATTCCATATCAAGGCCTTCATTCTCAAATTGTTGCACTATATCCTTGATTTAGAGATCCACGTGCTCTCTAGCATTGAGAGTGCCATTTTCAACAACTTGGAGAGATATTGTTTGCACCAGATATGGTTATACTATTCTATGACTCTACAACAATTCATACACCACATAGATCATGGCCTTAGATCTTGATTACACGTATCTTCTATGCTTAGATTAGGTTACTCATAGCCAATTTTTTGTGATTTTATTGGGAGATCTCTACATTTTGTATCTCTTGGTTCATGATCTATCATCATGGAAGCATTAGTGTTACATATTTCATATTTACTATTGGACACACCTACCACACTTAGAGTGGGGAGTGGGTGAATGAGTGTGGGGCTCTTTTTCCCAAAACTTCCCTCTTACACAAAACTCATTAGTTAGCATTCAACATTTTACTCATTACTCATTGCTGTCATTTATAACCAGTTAGATGTGAACACATATCAACAACATATATCAACAATATATCATCAACAAGTCATAACCACAAGGAACACAAATAACAAAAGATGTATGTACAATTTTTATTTTTATTACGAACTACAATCCTTGGGGTTTTTCAGCAATAACTCAATAGAGTACAACTCTACAAGAGCACCATCTCTATAATGCAAGACTCATCTTACATCCTTAGCACCAACTAAGATGAGGCAACAATCCTTAATAAATATCAATATGAAACAAGTACGTGACCTGTCATTATTGCAGCCCACGTGTGTACGTGCCTTGGCTCACTACAACTCGCATATGTACGCGGTCAGGGTATACAACAACCTGTGCATGCCTTCTGAGCTATTATGGTTTATCCTTCAACATTAACTCAGATCCTCTGCAACCAATTTATCATTCTCTTTTATCTCTCACTGTCCAAACTGACCACCAGCCAGTCACAACACATCCAAGCTCTCCAATAGCTTACTCATGCTCCACAACCAATCAATATGAATGCTAACTCAATCATGTATAATAAACTAGTATACCATAGCAATCATATCACAACTGAATCACAAGAGTACTGCTCATTCCGTCAACCAACATATACCACATCACAATAACCATAAAAAGAATTCCCTAAGCATTCACAACACAACAAGATATACTATCCATCAAGACAATAATGTAATCATATGAGCGTCTCAGTGGCAGATCCGAGCCCATAGAATGAATATATGGAACCTTCTTCAATCTTCAACAACTTGTCATCAAATCAACCACAAATCTCCATGATTTTATCCACTGTACGCTCCATGTACACTGACAACCCACGTACTATATGCACCATGTACACAGACAGCTTGTGTATACGCATCCTATACACAGACAACCTGCGTACACACTTGAAAATAGGGTTTTGCTGTAATTTCAAGAATTTCACCGTCATGATCTCAGACTTGCTGAAACTTCAATGCATCCATGAGATCCTCTCGTTCTTCTCTCTCTCATAATAGATCTTCAATGATGCTGAAGATATCCACACCAAAATTCTCTCATAAGAAGCTCTCCATCAATACTCCAAAAGATATTCTCACAAGAAGCTCTCCATTGATCCACAAAAAGGATGATCTGCAAGAGACCATTGCTATCTTATTTATACTTTCATCCTCTAGGTCACTTAACCTATTTTCCTTATTTTAGGGTTAACCACTTTCCATAAAAAGAAAGTTCTCCATTACTTTTTCATTTAAATATTCCTTCTTGATTTTGTCATCTCACTTTATAATTTAAATAATCTTGTTTGATTTTGTCACTTCATTTTGTTATATAAATAATCCTTCTTGACTTTGTCACTTTACTTTATCATTTAAATAATGATTTCTTCTTTTCAATCACTTTGACTTCTTTGACCTTTTGGGGCTTCAAGCCTTCATATGGGGTTCCTCCAACTTCGTAGGGCCATAACTCTCAAACCGTGAGGAGTTATGTGACATTCCACATACCACCGGAAATGGTATGAAAAGCACTATTCATATAGGATAGTTTCACCAATAAATTCATTGATATTCATCTCATTATTCCTCATACAAGCATGGTTCCTCCAACCATTCTTCTAGGATAACTCAATCCACAAAGCATCTTCCCGTGAGGGATTTCACCATAAGAGGACCACTTTGGAGTTCATCCATTTGTACACTTTATCAATCATCATAAGACAATAATGAGTCATCTATACATTTTTCAAAAATTCATCATATACCAATGAAACCACATCAATCCATCTTCATCATGTATCAATGACAACTCATTCATCCATCTTCATCTATGCATTCTCATCAAGGAAAATACATATTACATTACATAAATCATCAATCAGTCAATCTTTTGACATCAATCAATCACTTGACATCAATCAATCACACCTTTGGCATCAATGACAACATGATCCAACAATCTCCCCCTTTGGCATTGTTGGCAATACCAACAATGATGTCAACACCAATTACCAATTATTGATGTCAACATGTAGAGAAGGCATTCTCTACATCAATAGTCAATGTGACTATCTCTCCCCATCAATAAACATCAATCACATCAATGTGATTAACTCTCCCCCTTTGAAATCAATGGAAAAGGGCCATTCTCCTCTTGGGGTTTCTCCCCCTGTCTGAGTGCCTTTGATCTTCCTCTGAATAATCTCTCCCCTTTTGAACAAGGGATATAAATCTGATGTAATGATGAATATACATCTAACATCCTCCCCCTATGACCATTGTTCCCCCCTGGAATTATGCTTCTATGCTCTTTCTTCAAGTATATGGCTCTTTTTTAGGTATGCATATGATAAATATCTCCTCCTAGAATCATGGGAATAAGAATGACTCCCCCTATGGGTATGTATCCCCTATTGTCTTTGCAAGACGAACAATGTGCTACCATATAACGATCCTTGGACCTTTTCATGCATCAAACTCATGCCATACCAAACATCGTGAAGAAAAGGATATGTCAACATTAAAATAAAGAATCATGAGAAAAATATCAACCAAGTACATCATGTACAAAAATGTGTACTCATCATGCATACCACCTATGTACATCAACCATGTCCATCAACATCATGCAATGTGACAAAAGATATCATCCATGTAATGTATCAATTAAATGCCTCTATCAATATGCCAACATGTGCATCTACCAATATGCCAACCATGTGCATCTACCAATATGCCAACCATGTGCATATACCAACATGCCAATCAATGTATCATATCACTCATGATATGTCTCCATCATGAACCAAGTATCATAAAAAAATACCAATTGTTGTGATAATCAAGTAATACCAATGGTGTAGTATCATCAAGCATATGCCATCTATGAGTGTACCAAACATGTATCAATTATAGATCAAGCTATGAATCATCAATGATGTACAACATGTTCACCTCATCAACTCACCAACCACATGTCCCAATGTGTATCCCATCCATATACTAAATGAATGCATCAAGATTTCCAACAAGTTAGCTTCCAATACATCATCAAGATATATCACATAACCAAGGTGTCATAACTTCACTATCATAACCAGCATTGTTCTTCGAAAGAAAATGCATCAATACATACTCATGGGTTAGTGCCATGCACCCAAGATTTTATTTTACATCATCACCTTACATAATCCAATATAGAATCATGAAAACTTGCAGCAAATAGTGTCACAACCTGTAGTAAACCATGTCAGACCCTACATCACAGAGTTATATCATCACACCAAGCTGCAACCCATGTGCATAGCCTTTTTCCCAAGGATTTTTCACATATACGCGGCCTACTGCATAGACAGCTCGCATATGTATGTGACCTATACAAGGTCAGCCTAGGTATGTATGCAATTGATACCACTATCACCTGTGTATGCCTCAGTAGATGACACATTTGAGCTTCCCTTCAGTCTTTCATTCTATTCTGTCTACTCTGACTTCTTTACCCACTTCTGTAGATGTCCCTGCTCCTCAAAACTTGAGCTATGAGCATCCATATTTTCAAAGATGTCTCCCTTCCTTACTTCATTCCTTCTTCTAGCCATGCTATGTGAAGTCCTCATCATGGACTTTCTTCTTATGTTCTAGCACTCCTGGGATTTGTGGCCAAATCCACTACAACTGTAGCATCTTATGGAACTACAGTGAACAACAATATGTCCTACTTTATCACACCTCCAACACCTTATGGTGTTATGAAATATTCCATTATATCTTCTTTCATAAGATCTACATTCAAAATATTTGTGACCATATTCATTACATGAATAACAATGCCCATGAAAAATACTTTCATACATTTTCTTTGGTTTCCCAAAGATAGCATATTGATGTCTTCCTTGATTTTCTCTTTTGAAATTTTCTTTGACTTGTGTAGATGGTTGCTTTGCAACATTTTCTTCCTTCTTTGATGGACTTACCTCATGTGTCTTTAAGGTGCTTGATTCAACATGTGTAGCTTCTTCTTTGTATCCAAGTCCTGATTTATCACATGGTGATATTTGACTTTCCAAGCTTTCATCCAAGATTCTTGAGCTATTCAAGAATTTGTTTGACTTCTCTACCTTCTTTCTAAGGTTAAAACATTCATCTTCTAACTTATGACATGACTCTTCCTTTTCTTTTATTTGATCCTTCAATAGTTCTTATACCCTTTTGGCTTCTCAATTTGGGTCTTAAGATGAATAATAGCTTCAAAACTTTTGCTAATCTCATCATCTACCTTCATATCTTCTTTTTCATTCTTTAGTCTTGTGATATCTTCTTCCTTTTCTTCTAATTGAGTCTTGCTACTTTCTTCTAGTTCTTTGAGCATTTCTTTTAACTTCAAGATGTGCCTTTGACTCTTCTTGAGAAACTTTTTAGTGTTATCTGAAAGATAGCTATAGTCTATATAATAGTGGTCATTGCTATATTCATATAGACCTCTTTCAACTTTCTCTTTAAGCTCCAATAGATTTTCCTCTACTTCTTCCATGGGATAACAATCAATTGATTTTATCCAAACTACTTCTAGATTTTCTTCTTCACTTATAGAGAAAAATTCAACATCATCACATTTTGAATTAATGCAATCAAGGGTTTGTGTAGATTCTTTACCTTCATTTGAAATGTGTTCAAGATCTTCCTTTTTTCCAACATCATCACTTTTAGAAATAATGCAACCAAGATTTTTTGGAGATTTGTTACGTTCATGTGTCTTGATGGAGTTCTCTTAAATGTCTTTCTTCTCCTTCTTGATTTGATATGTCTCCTCTAGCTTTAGCCATAGATCCTTGGCGGAAGTGAATTGTTCCATGCTTTCTTTGATAGGGCTTGAGAGTCTTCTAATAATGGTCTTGAGAGCCAATGCATCATTCTTCTTTCCTTCTCTTTGAGCTGCAAACTTTGACTTGTTCTTCAAAGGAACTGATCCACCAATGGTTGCCTTCCAAATTGCTTCTCCCATTGTCTTCAAATGTAATCTCATCTTTATTCTCCAAGTAGAATAGTTTTCCTCATCAAGGATTGGAACTTCATCATCCATTTGTGTGTCTATGGATCTCCTTCAAGCTTGTTAAGGCTTCTAGTGAAGGCCCGCTCTAATACCAATTGTTGGACACACCTACCACACTTAGAAGGGGGGGGGGTGAATGAGTGTGGGGCTCTTTTTCCCAAAACTTCCCTCTTACACAAACCTCATTAGTTAGCATTCAAAATTTTACTCATTACTCATTGATGTCATTTATAACCAGTTACATGTGAACACATATCAACAACATATATCAGCAATATATCATCAACAAGTCATCACCACAAGGAACACAAAGAACAAAAGATGTATGTACAATTTTCTTTTTATTACAGACTACAATCCTTGGGGTTTTTCAGCAACAACTCAATAGAGTACGAATCTACAAGAGCACCAACTCTATAATGCAAGACTCAGCTTACATCCTAAGCACCAAATGAGATGAGGAAACAATCCTTAACATATATCAATCTGCAATAGATACGTGATCTGTCAGTAGTGCATCCCATGTGTATACGTGCCCTGGCTCACTACAGCTCGCGTATGTACATGGCCAAGGTATACAACAGCCTGCGTATACCTTTTGAGCTATTAGGGTTTATCCTTAAACATTAACTCAGATCCTCTCCAACCAATTTATCATTCTCTTATGTCTCTCACTGTCCAAATTGACCACCAGGCAATCACAACACATCCAAGCTCTCCAATAGCTTACTCATGCTCCACGACCAATCAATATGAATGCTAACTCAATCATGTATAAGAAACTAGTATACCATAGCAATCATATCACAACTGAATCACAAGAGTATTTCTCATTCCATCAACCAACATAGACCACATCACATCATCCATACCAAGAATTCCCTAAAAATTTACAACACAACAAGATATACTATCCATCAAGACAATAATGTAATCATACCAGTGTCTCAGTGACAGATCTGAGCACATAGAATGCAGATCTGGAACCTGCTTCAGTCTTCAACAACTTGTCATCAACTCAACCACAAATATCCATGATTTTATCCACTACACGCTCCCTGTAGATTGACATCCCACGTATTGTACACACACTGTACACAAAAAACTTGCGTATACACACCCTATACACAGACAACCCGCGTACGCACCAGAAAATAAGGTTTTTCTGTAATTCTGAGAATTTCTCCTTCATGATCTCAGACTTGCCAAAAAATCAATGTGTCCATGATATCCTCTCGATCTCTTCTCTATCAAAGTATATATTCAATCATGCTCAAGAGATTTGCACCAAAATTTTCTCACAAGAAGCTCTCCATCAATACTCCAAAAGATATTCTCACAAGAAGCTCTCCATTGATCCATAAAAAGAATGATCTTCAAGAGACCATTTCTATCGTATTTATACTTTCATCCTCTAGGCCACTTAACCTATTTTCCTTATTTTAGGGTTAACCACTTTCCATAAATAGAAAGTTCTCCATTATTTTTTCATTTAAATATTCCTTCTTGATTTTGTCATCTCACTTTATAATTTAAATAATCTTCTTTGATTTTGTCACTTCATTTTATTATATAAATAATCCTTCATGACTTTGTCACTTTATTTTATCATTTAAATAATGATTTCTTCTTTTCAAGCACTTTGACTTCTTTGACCTTTTGGGGCTTCAAGCCTTCATATGGGGGTCCTCCAACTTCGTAGGGCCGTAACTCTCAAACCGTGAGGATTTATGTGACATTCCACATACCACCGGAAATGGCATGACGAGAACTATCCATCTAGGATAGTTTCACCAACAAATTCATTGATCTTAATCTCATTATTCCTCATACAAGCATGGGTCCTCCAACCATTCTTCTAGGATAACTCAATCCACAAAGCATCTTACCGTGAGGGATTTCACCATAAGGGGACCACTTTGGAGTTCATATATTTGTGCACCTTATCAATCATCATAAGACAATAATGAGTCATCTATACATTTTTCAACAATGCATCATATACCAATGAAAGCACATCGATCCATCTTCATCATGTATCAATGACAACTCATTGATCCATCTTCATCATATCAATGACAACTCATTGATCCATCTTCATCTATGCATTCTCATCAAGGACAATACATATTACATTACATCAATCATCAATCAATCAATCGTTTGACATCAATCAATCACTTGACATCAATCAATCACACCTTTGGCATCAATGACAACATGATGATCCAATAGTTACTCCCTTCTGTAGACAACTCATGTCATCATGGCCTTCTAGATCTACATGGTCTCTTTGACCGGATCTATGTATGTGTATTTGAATGTATTTATGTGTGCACTCTCACGTCGAGCTTGAGATTTTCTATCACATGGACGATATGCTTGATGTGGCGTATTTGATTTGTACCAATAATAGTTCTCTATTTACAATGAAACCCACAAAGACATCCATCAAGATCAAGATCTTTGTTAAGGTTTTCAAATACAAGAGTGATTCCTTGACCTAGATCTACATTCACATTCAACTTATATCACAACATTTGTAGTTGATTACAATACTCAACTCTTCTCAATTGAGATTGATTTATCCACAATTGTGTAGTGGCCCTATGCTAGCTGATTTGTGATGATCACGGTTGTGGGAAGAATGTGTTTGTAAGACCCTAGATCCATGGATTGTGGTCATTTCATTCCCAACCTAGATGTATCGTCAATTCGGTAAAATGCCAAGATGATGGCCAGGTCATGGTTTTGATTCCTCATCATCATGACATCTCCCATGGAAATATTTTCACTTCTTCCAATACTATCCTAGCCACTGTATTCTTGGATTTGCATATATGATTTTTCCATATTGAAGAATTGTGTTGTTGCATGCCACT
Source organism: Picea engelmannii (assembly GCA_009831015.1). NCBI lineage: Eukaryota > Viridiplantae > Streptophyta > Pinopsida > Pinales > Pinaceae > Picea > Picea engelmannii. The sequence goes on from ML791932.1 coordinate 183,193, forward strand.
CTCTTGCTCTCTTTGGAGGTCCCAACCTTCATATCTAGTGTGATTCTTTGTGTACCCTGGTGGAAGCACATATATTCCCCTATATTTAAATGTGAAGGAGTTTGTGTGGATTTGTGTTTTGGAGATTGATGGCATAATTGTTTGCTAATTTATTGTATTTTAGAGGTTTTTCAAACCCCTCTCAACGTTGAGGTCTGCACAATCCACTAGTTACAGTTGGCCTATATCTTCCATACTCTGCCATCACTTCTAGCATCTATTTCCATCATCTATGACTACCTTGTTCAACATTGTGGGGGGATGGTGTGCAATTCTTCCTCGAGTGATTCCTTATAATTCACCATTTTTTTTACATCAATCACTTTTAAGTGTGATCCTCATATCGAACATTGATTCCTATTTTGACTCAGCAGTTGTAGCAGATAGTGAGCCATGCACTTCAATGAGATGGATTGGCACCCATAAGGACACTTATGTTGTAATGTTTTTGTCAATCGTACATGATTACCTCATTCAAATTTCTGTGTTAGGACTCATTTCATAGTATCAATATATTTTCTTCATAAGTTTGAAATTTAGATTTCTACATGGATATTTGATGGAGTTGATAACTTGGGGTTACTTGGCCCTCTTTAGAGTTTTGTACATACTTCTTATTAGGTGTTTTCAACATCCACATGCCTCACTGCTCCTTTGATGGTGATGGTGGTTTCTTCTGTTCGAAGCCTTTTTTTTGGTTCTTTTCCTATGCCTATTTTTTGAATCATTTATGTGATGGTTGTTAGTGTTTTCCATTCTCATGCCTTTGCAACCAATCCCCTTTCACTTCAGAATTAAACCATGTTCTTTGAGTTTAATTGACCCTCTTCTTCAAATCTTTTTCATACTTCCTGATTGGAGCTTCTAACCTCCGTAGGCCTCATGCTCTTTCAATCCCCTTTCGCTTCATAATTCAACCATGTTCTTTGAGGTTAATTGACCCTCTTCTTCAAAGTTTTTCCATACTTCCTGATTGGAGCTTCTAACCTCCATAGGCCTCATGTTATTTCTTTTCAATGCATCTTTGTGGGATCTTCTTTAGTTTCAATTCCAACTCCATTTTCAACACTATCATTCCTCTCTCTTTTGGAGAGGAGTTTTTTCCTATGATTTTTTCTCATTTTCTCCACTTATGAGAGTTTGTACATGGGTACCTTATCAGGCCTTGTTGTGGGGACCCATCTTTGTTTTCTTTTGTTTTCTTCATATGTTTCTCTTATGGGGGGGTGTTGAAATTGGTGTTTTCTAGCACATCCATCCTGTGTGAGTTATAAGGTGACGTAGTCCCTCTAAACTAAATAAATATTATTATTTATTTGTTGGGCCTATTTAATCCTATAAATTGAGGAGCTCTCCTTGTAATTAATCATCAGACAAATATTATATGTAGAACACATATTCTTTCTGTAGTTGTTCTATTTTTTGTATGGAGTTTAAGCTCATGTATGATCTAGATTAGTCTCGATTTACAACAACAATTACCATCACCATATATATATATATATATTCATTTATAAGTAAATGGAGCCTTGTGTAACATGAGACGCTCAACCTCCCAAATTAGTGAAAGCCGTTGATTTAAATTGACGGATCTCATGTAATTCAGAGATAGTGCGGGCTTACTTGTTAGGGTCCTAACCCACACATAGGTAGAAAAATATATTTGGATGTAATAAAGGTCAATATTAATAAGGCCTTTCAATAAAATAGAATAAGGCGGATGTAAGAAGACCTAATAGAAGCTTCTGCTTCTAGAAGGATCTTCCTCTAGATGCTTCTTTTTAGTATAAATAGGAGTCGAGGGTATGAGAACCCTAGCTTGGATATTATTGTAATAGAGAGTTGCTCGACTAGAGGTTGCCCCCTCGAAGAGGCCTGTGAACATTGCTCTCTGAATCAAATTTCTATTTTTGTTGTTGTTCTTATATCATTTATGTGTTATTGTGGAGATTATGCTAGTTATATTAGTGTTATTCATCCATTTCTAGCATTTTATTTACGTTCTGCATACTTTTTATATCTGGTATATTACAAGTGGTATCAGAGCACTTTCCTTGGCAGAAATTGTGGGTAATTTTTTTTTCAAGGTAGAGATGTATTCCGACGTCTTTAATCCATAGAGATCTGTCGTTACACGCATAAACCCATGATTGAGGGATTCGTACATGCATGAAATACAAGTGGTTCTTAAGCGCACATCTATTGGCCACCCTTGTAACCCATGTTGGTACCCCTTCGAGTGGTAGTGCATCAGACATCACCTATGTATGGGTCAGCTTAGATTTCCTGAAGCCTTCTTTAGATAAACTGATTGGCCGCTTGACTGCTATAGTGTCATAGAGAAAATCACTTAGGAAGATACTCTCTAGTACCTGGGTAGTCGGGTAGTACGGCTAAGGGTAGGGTATATCCTCCTTAGTTATTTACCTGAGATATTGGGCCGACTACTACTATTGGACCACACATGTATATCAAAGAGTTATAGCACAAGGAAAACCCTTTTCTGTAGAACCCTTGAATACCTAACCCTTGGGGACAAAAACATAAAAAAATTTAAATAGACAAGATCTATTGCCACACGACTGTGTTCGAGTTGCCAAATCACTACACATTTCTTCCTGGTTAAGCATTTGGGAATCTCATCACTACAGTATTCTTCAGATCGGAGTATAACTCCGCAGATGTAAAAAAAAAAAAGTTGGAAACTTTTTCACCATTATTTGAGACCTATCCCATTGGCTTCATCTCTTCACCCTTATCACATTCATACATATCATTTTTTGGAAAAGAAATTTGACCCCACCCACCCCTTTTCGGTTCCCTCGTCCTCATGGCCCATACTCGTAGCTAAGACTTGGAAGCTCGCTTCAATACCTTGCAATCTAGGCTCACCGAGACCCAACAAGAAGTGAAACACCTCAGTGCCAATATTGTTGCCATCAATACAACCATGAAGTCCTCAATGGAGGAAATCAAACAAGAACTGACCGCCCATCTTGAATCTATCTTTTTGTCACTCTGCACCAAGCTTCATATCCCTACAGATGACCCTTCCTCTGACGCACCTCTAAAGACTGAAGGTGAACATTCCTCTCATTCCCATAACTTTCAGCACCATCACTTTTAACGTGACCTATGCCTTCCGCAGGTGGATGTGACCAAATTTGATGGCTTAGACCCCACTGGTTGGCCATCTCCGAGGATATCTCAGAAGATGATGTAGAAACTCCCTTTGTGTCTGAGTCATCTGAATCCATTGACATAACCCCTCCCTCAGACCCTCCCAAAGTAGAACCAGTCATTTCCCTCAATGCTCTCATTGGCTTCTCCACTCCCCAAACCCTCAAGCTAATCAATTACATCAAGCATAAGAAGGTCATCAGTCTAGTTGATAGTGGAAGGACCCATAATTTTATTCATTGTTGCATTGCCCAAGAAACTCATTGCTACATCCATGTCATCAATATTTTCCAAATCATGATTGCCAATGGTGGTTCCATGAAATGTGGAGGGCATTGTGAAAATGTGTGTCTCCAAATTGGTGACTACCACCTGAAATCCCATATGTTTTCTATCGACATGGGAGGTCGTGACATTGTGTTGGGTGCAGATTGGCTAAGGACTTTGGGTCCCATTCTCATGGATTTTAAAGACTTAACCATGCAATTCAAACAGGAGGGCCACCAATATAATTTCCAAGGCATCACCACTGGTTCACTAGAGATCATTAGTTCCCATCACATGGAAAATCTGCTCAAAAAAGGTCATTCTGGTGTTATTGCCCAACTCCATGCCATACAAGCAACAGAGACACCCTCGGTTCCACAAGACCTCCAAGCCAACTTTTCTAAACATCAATTGGTCTTTTCCACTCCCCAAGGACTCGCTCCTTCCCGTGGTGTTCATGATCATTCCATTCCCCTTGTACCCGGAAGCCTTCCTCCCAATATTCGTCTGTATCATCACCCCTTTTCCCAAAAAAATGAAATTGAGAAAATGGTCCAGGAACTCCTTAATGCAGGCATTATCCACCCTAGTACGAGCCCCTATTCTTCTCCTATGGTCATGGTCCTGAAGAAAGAAGGTTCTTGGCAAATGTGTCCTAACTTTTGTGCCCTCAACAAACTTACCATCAAAGACAAATTCTTCGTTCCTTTCACTGATATCCTCCTGGATGAATTGAGTGGCACCCAATTCTTCACTAAACTTGATCTTCATTCGGGCTACCACCAGATACGTATGAAAGAGGCAGACATTCCCAAGATTGCCTTTAGAACTCATGAAGTCCACTATGAGTTTTTGGTCATGCTCTTTGGCTTGTGTAATGCCCCCTCCACCTTCCAAAGCCTCATGAATCATGTCTTCCGTCCTTTTCTCTGCCATTTTTTCTTAGTTTTCTTTGATGATATTATCATCTATAGAAAAACCTGGACATACCATATTTCTCATGTGGATCGAGTTCTCCATCTCCTCTCTCAACACCAACTTTTCCTGAAACAATCTAAATGTGCTTTTGGTGCCTCGGAAGTAGAATACTTGGGTCATCTGGTTGGAAAATATGGTGTCAGGGTGGATCCTAAAAAGATCAAAGCTATGCAATACTAGCCTCACCCGAAGACTCTTAAGAGCTTGCGTGGATTTCTGGGCTTAATAGGGTATTATCACAAGTTTGTTAAGAATTATGGGAAGATTACAACACCTCTCACTGCTCTCCTCAAAAAGAACTCTTTCACTTCGACTCCATCCATTGCTCAAGATTTTCAAACCTTGAAGATGGCCATGTGCACCACTCCAGTCCTCGCCCTTCCCGATTTCACAAAGACCTTTGTGTTGGAATGTGATGCCTCAAGGAAAGGAATTGGTGTTGTCCTTATGCAAGAGGGTCGACCTTTGGCCTTTACCAACAAGCAACTATCTGAAATAAATCTGGACAAATCCATCTATGAAAAGGAAATGTTGGCTATTATACATGTCGTTGATCTGTGGCACCCTTATCTATTGGGGCAACGTTTCCAAATTAAGACAAACCATCAAAGCCTCAAGTATTTTCTGGAACAACGCATTTCCTCCCCAAAACAACAAAAATGGGTGACTAAACTCTTTGGATATGATTATGAGATCATTTACAAGAAAGGAAAAGACAATGTGGTTGCAGATGAACTATCCTGAAAATATGAAGATGAAGGATCCCTTTTTTCTCTTTCATTCATTGTACCAGATTGGCTCCAAGCCATTCACCAGGAATGGCTATAAGATCCCAAAAGTTCACAGTTGATCCACCAATTGCAGTCCAATGCTCCAGCTTCCCCAGGGTACTCTTGGATCCATGATGAACTTTGATACAAAGGTATTTTTTATTTAAGTAAAGAATCAAAGCTTAAATCCACGGTAATTTCTGAGCTTCATGCTACACCCACAGCAGGGCGCTCTGGGTTCACCAAAACCTATGACAGGGTGAAATGTTCCTTTTTCTGGGATGGTATGAAATAGGAAATTCGTAATTCAATAGCTGAATGTGATGTGTGTCAATGCAACAAGGGAGAAACAATCCAATCTCTGGGCACACTACAACCACTCCCGATTCCACCTGCTATTTGGAAGGATATCTCTATGTATTTTATTATTGGCTTACCCAAATCGGGAAATAAATCCGTCATCATGGTGGTTGTTGATATCCTTTCCAAGTATGTTCATTTATGTGCCCTTCAACACCCATTTACAGCATCCACGGTGGCTCAAATATTCATGGATCAGCTCTTCAAGATTCATGGCATGCCGAACTCTATTGTTTCTGATCGCGACCCAACTTTCACAAACAATTTTTGGCAAGAGCTATTCAATATACAAGGCACTGAATTGCATCTTAGCACAACTTATCATCCCCAGATTGATGGCCAAACGGAAGTTGTCAACAAGTGTTTGGAAACATATTTGAGGTGTTTTGCCTCGAAAAAGAAAAATCAGTGGGCTCAATGGTTACCCCTAGCTAAATGGTGGTACAACACTTCATACCATACAACTACACACATGACTCCTTTTGAAGCAGTATATGGACAAAATCCACCTTCAGTTCTCTCATACTTACCGGGTCCCTCGAAGGTCCAAGTAGTTGACCTAACACTTACATCTCGAGAGGTTATTCTTTGTACCATCAAAGAGAATTTGGTCATGGCACAAAATCACATGAAGCAACAAGTAGATAAAGGTCACTCTGAACGTCAATTTGCAGAAGGGGATCAGGTGTTTCTTCGATTGCAACCTTACAAGAAAACTTCCCTCAAGTCCGTGCATTTTCAGAATCTAGTGCCCAAATTTTATGGTCCTTATACCATTCTCAAGCGTGTGGGACAAATCGCCTATCAGTTATCTTTGCCCAACCATTCGAGGCTACATCCTATTTTTCATGTTTCATGCTTAAAGAAGGTTATTGGAGCTAAGTGCCAAATTCAAACCAACCTTCTAGTGTTAGTTGAAGAAGGATCCATTTGGCTACAACCAGAAGCAGTTTTGGACCAGCGTGAGTGTCGCCTATGTTGGAGAACCATCAAGGAAGTGCTAGTATAGTGGAACGATACAACTCCAGCAGACGCCACTTGGGAACCATCTACCATTCTGCAACAATTTCCTCATCTCAAGCCTTGAGGACAAGGTTGTTTTTAAGGGGGCAGACATGTTAGGGTCCTAACCCACACATATGTAGAAAAATATATTCGGATGTAATAAAGGTCAATATTAATAAGGCCTTTCAATAAAATAGAATAAGGTAGATGTAAGAAGACCTAATAGAAGCTTCCGCTTCTAGAAGGATCTTCCTCTAGATGCTTCTTTTTAGTATAAATAGGAGTCAAGGGTATGAGAACCCTAGCTTGGAGATTATTGTAATAGATCGCTTCTCGACTGGAGGTTTCCCCCTCGAAGAGGCCCGTGAACATTTCTCTCTGAATCAAAGTGTTATTATTGTTGTTGTTATTATATCATTTATGTGTTATTGTGGAGATTATGCTGGTTATATTATTGTTATTCTGCCATTTCTAGCATTTTATTTATGTTCTGCATACTTTTTATATCTGGTATATTACATTACTTGACTTCATGTACATTTTCTTTAGCAATTTATTTATCACCATTAATTTGGCATCCTTAATTGAAGGCTTCATATAGGAACCATAAATTTTGATGAGATTTTTGTGTTGTGGTCTTTCCCGACACATTTATGAATTACAATGGAGTTTAATTAAATTATTTTGTTTCAATTAATTGTGGTTAGTGGATTTAGAGTGTGTGGAATAACTTCTAAGAGGCCCACCCTAATTTTATTAATGAGTCATGAATGTATGATGCAAGGAAGTATTATTAGGGATACCTTGTTTTTAGAATACTTTGAAAGGGAGATATGTTGAGCTTATGAAGAGAAGGAAGCATGGATGACAATGTAAAATGTTCTTCTATAATTCATTGAATTAATCATCAAGCCTAAGCGTATAAATATTGAATTTGTAGTGATTAATAAGTTGAAACATATTGTTTTCTTAATATGTGACATATGTAATAATAGTTATTATGAAGTTTTGTTTTCTTTCACATTTTGAATTTGATCCATATGTATATTTGGTTTATAGGGTTACTATTGTTGTATATTTAACTATGGAATTGATTACCATTTATCCTCTATCCTCATGTATTGTAAGGTATAAGAAGGATGGGTTAAGTTTACAAGGAACACCATTAGTTTGGCTCTTTGTAGGGCTCTAGAAAATGGTCCTACCAAATTTATCATTCAGTGATATTTCTTTTGTTGTTGCATCTAAAACTAGGGTTATTGAAATTGTGCAAAAGAAATCAATAAATCATGGTTATAAAGAAGAATTCATGTATTGTTGCATATCAAGTAAGTCGTATTAGACATTATTTATATTTATATACATATAGTCTGGTGGGTTAGCTCAAGTGGTTGAGTGTTGTGAATTGAAAACAAGAAGTTAAGTGACTCACTCCCTCTATTGATATCATTGAGCCTCGATCCATGTTGTCCCCACCAGGCAGGTTACCAAAAATACAATAGATTGATTTACCTCAATATCATCCTCTAAATAAAAAAAAAATACAT
>ML791932.1:191395-216314 GCA_009831015.1 Picea engelmannii
GCGAAGTCTTATTGCCAGCCAAATAAGTTGAAATCTTAATCACGAAGATACATGTTAACCACCAAACAAAGAACTCAAAATAAGTATAATGGAATTGAACAATGCTTCTTCTTTTTAAAATTATTTTCCAATCTATTATATACTTAAGAATTAAGAATGAAAAACAACTCCCAACACCTGGAGACCGAGGAAGCAAAGCCAATATTCGTTCAAATAATTAATGATAATTACAAGATATATATACGATGACAATCGGTTTGCACTGATTTAAAACGGTTTGAAACAGTTGGAGCTAAACTCAATTTATTACCGCAACTGATTCTCCATTATTCTAAGTCTCCCCTTTAATGGAGAACGGATTGAAATCCACACCTAACATCTCTTTAAAAAGTTCAAATTTGATCTTCGCAAGAGGATTAGTGAAAATATCAGTAGCATTTTCACTAGTGTTACAATACATTAAATAAATGTCATTAGACTACATCTTTTCTCGAACAAAATGGAACTTAGTATCAACATGCTTTGTCCTTGAATGATAAAATGGATTATTTTCCAACTTGATTGAGCTCTGGTTATCACATTTGATTATCATAGTTTTCCTTTGTTCTTATCCAACATATTGAAGTAGTCTTATCAACCAAACAACTTCACAAGTTGTTGCACACAACGCTTTATATTCTACCTCAGTGGATGACAAAGATACAGTAGGTTTCTTCTTACTGCTCCATGAAACAATCCCGGATCCAATGCTTAAGGCATAACCTGTAGTAGATATCCAATCATCCAGGTTGCCAACCTAGTCTGAATCTAAGTAACCTGTCAACTCAACATCGAATGAATCAGTATATTTAATACCATAATCAATTCTTCCTTTGAGATACCTGAGTACCCCTTTTGTTGCATTCTGATGGATTTCTAGATGTTTTTCCATAAACTGACTTAACACACTAACATAGTATGTTATGTTCTCGTTTTAGTGAGATAGTTTAAGCTTCCCACCATCTATCTATACATTGTATCATTTACCTCCTTTGAACCATCATCATAGTAAAGTTTTGTGTTCTACTGCATTGGAACATAAAAAACTTTACACTTATTCATTTTAAACTTATTAAGTACTTCTTTGACATATTTACCTTGAGACACACATGTTTGACTAGAATTTATCCAAACTTTAAGACCGAGATAGTAATGTAACTCACCAATATTTTTCATTTCAAATGCTTATGGCATCTACTTCTTAATTCCACTAATCATTTTTTTTGAATTTCTTGTAGTAATCAAATCATCAACATATAAGGATATCAATACAACATGCCCCTTTTCATCAAACTTGTTATACATATTTGGATCATTTTTTCTCCTCATAAAACTCTGATGAAGAAAGAAGGAATCTATCTTCTCGTACCATGACCTAGGTACTTGTTTCAGTCCATACAGTGCTTTCTTTAATTTACACACTAAATGTTCGTGACCACTTTTTACAAACCCATCTGGTTGAGTAAGGTAAACCTCCTCCTTTAACTCACCATTCTGAAAAGTAGACTTTACATCTAATTGGTGAAGCTTCCAGTGGTATTTTGTAGCTAGTGCAATTAACATTCTTATAATGTTTAATTTAGCTATTGGTGCAATTTTTTTCTACATAATCAATGCCCTCTTTCTATGAATACCCTTTTGCAATCAATCTGGATTTATATTTATCTATACTACCATCTGCTTTGAATTTAGGTTTGTATATCCATTTACATCCTATGGGATTTTTATCTTTAGGCAATTCAGTCAATTCCCAAGTTTTTTTTTCATTATAGAATCATATTCTTCCTCCATTTCTTTTCTCCACTCTTCATGTTCATTATCTTCAATAAAATTCATGGGTTCTATGACATTTGAATATTACTCATTAGGGAATAATCTTTGTATTTTTCAGGTGGATGAACCTATCGTAAAGATCTTCTCAATTGGCTGGTGACTTCTTCTCCATTTTGTGAAGATTCTTCTTCACTGCTAGATGTATCCATGTCACTAGGTTCTTTTTCCTATTGTTTCTTCTTTTCTTTGATCTCCTCATCTTCAATAAGTGCCTTCCATCCGTCATGACTATTGTATTCATTATTTCCTTCTACGTTCTCATGGAAAATTACATCTCTACTTGCAAACACTTTGTGAGTAGATGTATCAAACAATTTATATCCTTTAAATTCTAAGTGATATACTTTATTTGAAGGTGTATGTTACTAGGATAGCAATCCGGAAGGTGAAATTCGGTTCTTTTGACAATTTTGAGAAAACAATTCAATGAATAAGAATTCCTTTGTGATTATGGTTGTCAAAGTATGATAAGGTTCAGTTCAATGAAATTTCCTTATTCACTGGTTGGGTTGAAATCCCGTGTCACCCCCAAAAGTTTAAGAATGACACCATGTTATAATATTAGTTGTTTGAGAACTTGTTGAAATCAGGGATCTCAGGTTTGAGAAGTTTTGAACTCCACACTATAACGAAGAGGTAGCAAGTGGTAACATGAAAGCGACCGGGTAGCAGTGTTACATACGAATATTTCCTGGTTGAGAGAGAAGTAGGAAGGTCCATATCTTACCATGTGAAATGTTTGGTTGTATGAAGGATGCTTCATAGTAATCCAAATTTTGTGGTTGAGGTGTACAATTGAGATGTAAATTAAGATTAATTTTTAATTATTGCTATGCAGTAAGGATGACATGCATTACACTACATGGCGACCAGGATGGATACCATGGGATTAAAAGCCTTTGGTCACATAGTTGCAAGGAAGAAGAAATCATGAACAATCCTCTGTCTCTTCAGAAAAGTACTTCACTGAATTTATTTTTACATTTTCTAATTTTTGGTCAAAGTCGAGGACTTATTTCCCTCTTAGTATTTCACCATTGAAATTTATTTGTAACTCATGAATTTGTTAGTAAACAGTGCAATAGAAAACCTACATTGGTTAATGATTCTGTGAGTAATGCTTATGACGTATGATGCCACAAATACCATTGTGATCATGAACTAGGGATGATCCAGTTCTTGATTGAATGCTATATGTTTTGTTGTCTTCATTATGTTCTAGCCAAGAGATTTGTTGACATTGCATAATTAGTTGTTTTCCAAGCCTTTGAAAGATTGCACAATGGAAGGCCATAATTAGTCGTAGTGTTCTTGTTTAATCTTGTCATTGTGGAAGAAGACAACTCCAATTGTGGTTGGGTAGATGTTATGGATATTTAAATGTATAGATAGGTGAGGAAAAGGAAATTCCACCTTGTGGGTTGGAAGAATTGAAGGTAGGTTTGAAATTTTCAATTGGATACATTAGAAAACAATTTGAACAATAAATTTGGGTAGAGTTGTAAGTTGAAGAAGAATTTGCACATTGAAAAGTTCATAGATGGGTTATAAAAGAAAAGTGAAGATTGGAAGTGTGATTAGGAGAAGGTTAGTTGAGGAGGCAATAGAGGAAGTTTATATGGACTTGAGGAAAACTATGTTTAGTTTGGAAGCTATGGAGGCATCCCAAGAGGTTGGCCAAAAGAAGAAATCTTAGAAGATGTCATAAAAAACCCTTCGCCAAGAGTAAAATTTGAATATTTTTTATGAAGGAAGGGATACCTCTCACTTAAATTGAGGCTCTTGCAATAATGGAGCTATAGATGTTGTCAAGAATTAATGCATTAGAACATGTGGAGAAAAAAAAAATCAGGTTGAAGTGGAGTATAATGAAGATAAAGATGTCTTAGGTGAGAAGGATTATGAAGACGAAAATGGCGAAGAAATTTTATAGTGTGAACCAGATGAAGGCGATTTATTGGAGGATGTTCAATAGAGAACACAACTTGCATTGGATGATTTGGTTGATAATAAGGATTATGCATGTAGGGATGTGAAAAGATAGTAACTTTAGGGTTGCAAGTTAGACAAATGTTGCTAGGTTCGCAACGATTAAAGGATAACAATGTATATATGGTGAAGGAGAATGCTTCCAAGTACAAAGGGAGTAGTGGATCTATGGATGCATGCCAAAGATGGAAGGGAATGTAGATGTCAAAATCGTCAATTGTGAACCAGAGTATGGAGAAACATTGGAGGGCATGCCTTTGAGAGCCATTAATTATGTTGATAAGCTCTATGTTTGTGATTGTGTAGGTACAAATGAAGAAAGAAGTAGCTCTAGTGAAGAAGAAAGAAGGAATGAATTTGGTCATAGATTTGGTTATGAATAACCCTTAACCCCATATAATCCCATTGACCCCAAATTAAAAATATCCCAAACCCATTATAAACCCAATATCCCCTAACTAACCTTAACTCCTAACTATTATATCCCATAAAATCCTAATTATCCATAGCCTTTGAAGATTACAACCCCACTAACTTATCCCTAACTCCTAATTCACTAATCGCTAACCACTACACAACTAACCCCTAACCCCTAATCCCTAAACCATTTAACCCCACAAACCTTCCAACCTACCTATCCCTCTTAATCCCTAATCCATATAACCCCCTGAGCTCTAATCAACCTTAATTCTAAACACTTGTAAACCCACAAATCCTTATACAATAACCCTTAACTGATTTAACCCTATTAACTACTAACTATTATATCCTCACTCCTTAAACCTAAAGTGCTATAAACACACATACTTGTAATGAATCGTAATCATTATCTACTCATATTGGAGATAGTGATACATAATGTATCATGTGCATTTCCTTTAGTGATACATGATCTTGACTTATGTTCCATTTAGTTGAGCATATGAGATGAGTTGACTTTGTTGAGTGAGACTATGTATGTGATGCACAATAAACTTAGGTTCATTCTTAATTGATTCATTGAATTTTTGGAGAGATGGTGAGTGCATATTTTAAGAGAGTATTTGTTCACATTGTCTCCATCGACGAGGAAGTCCTACTCATGTAATTTTTTTCTAATTAATTAATGTTGTGGATCTTGATTTGTGCATTATAAGTGTTTTTCTTATCCTTCTTATGTTATTTATTGTTAGATATATATTTTTTTAATAAGATTTAATGGATATCCTTGATTACTCTCATGTTTCATTTTCAATGCAAGTGTTCATCCAACAAACACTCAAATTCAAAAAAACACACATTCATCTAATTTTAGCAAGTGAACATTGTGTAATTATCAAAAAATTTAAACTCATAAAACTAAAGATTATCACAACTTTAAAATAAATACTCTAAACAAAAAAAAGTATTGAAACCAAAAAAACACATAAGAAAAATAATCCTCTCCTTGAACTTGAATTAGATTCTCAAAAACCACATATACTGCCTAAAAATTTGATTCATCCATACAACTTTATCTTATGACAAACATACATGTAGTTAATTCCATGAACATGGCTTTCCCTAATTGTTACATACTAAACCTCATTTACTTATACATAATTCTTCATAGCTGATGGAATACCTTCCTCATTGTAATTCAACCTTCCTTTGAGTCTTTGAATTTTATTGACAATAATGGCCCCTCACCTAACAAGAACTATCTCCTAAAGCCTAATAAGGTCCCATGGATAATCCTATTTCTTTTCCTCATTATCCCCGTTGAATGGATTTTTAAGTTGTCGAACCCTTGTGGGAGACCTTATTTTTCATGCACGTACTCTATTCCCATAATTTATGAATGTCTCGTATGAATCTTATGATTTCCTACTCTCACCAAAGGGATTTGCTTATGAAGACCATGTTTGACGTTACACTTACAATACGATGGGAAAATGTATATACAAATATATCGTATATATAATTAAATTTTATTTAAAAGAATATACATTATATATAATTAAATTTTATCTAAAAGAAATGTCATTTGACACTTCATTATATTTTTTTTAATATAAAAAAATTAATTATTATATTTTTTTAATATAAAAATATTATAATTGTTTGAGGATATTTTAATTTTAAAATAAAATATAAGAGATATAAAAAAATAAATGGAAAATATTTATAAATTTCATAAAAATTAAAAAAATTAATTATTATGTTTTTTTAATATAAAAATATTATAATTATTTGAAAATGGGTTAATTTTAAAATCAAATATAAGAGATATAAAAAAATAAATGGAAAATATCTATAAATTCCATAAAAATTTTAGGGTACATTTGAGAATTTGGTTAGTTACAAATGCATTCCATAATTTAAGGTTGAAAATAATGTATTATTTTCTAGTTAATCATTCTAAGCTTCAGAAGAAATATATGAATCCCTAAACCCTATTATAGGACTTAGAAGTGGAATCATTATCCTCATGAGGAATATGTTCATAATTTTAAAGACTAGGTGCAATATGTATAATTCTTATGACCAAACCCTTAATTTAGAAAAAAAAATTAAGGACTTAACTCTAAATACATTTTTCAAAAGACATGTGTGTGGCCTTGAACATATTACAAGACCTACATGTGATACATTCCCTTGTGGTAGGATTGATGGATCCATTTTAACGATTGGGAAAAGCTTGGATAGTTGTTATTTCCTAGACCATGGCTTGGGGCTAAAAACCATTATTTAGCTCATAATCCATGATTTTGGGTCTTAGAGGCCATGAATGAGGCCCTAAACCATGGTATCGGATTTACAAGTGAAACATTTTGTCAATAAGAGTAATATGTTCCCAATCTTAAGGACTTAGAATAACATGGTTTCTTCTTGTGGCCAAAAGCATGGTCTAGATATGAAAACTATGGATTTAGGTCATAATCAATGATTATTGGACTTAGTGGCCATGCATATGACCCTAAACCACAATGCAAGCCCTATAGAAGGAATATGTACTAAATTTTCAAGCACTGACAACAATGAAGTTTCTCTATGTGACCAAACACATGGTATTTTTAGGAATTGTAATAATTATGATCCTATATATGATATTAATAAATTATATATGTATCATAACTCTAAAACTTTTCTAGTAATCAACCATGACTAAGGATATCTATTTTACAATTCACCTAAAACATGAATATGGTCCCAACTATAATAAATGGATAACTTATGTAGGTGCTAGCATATAATAGGAAAATATGTCTCTAGGGAATTTGAACCTTGGTTGGTGGAGTAATAATTTCCCTTCTTTGAAAACTAACCAATCCATTTTTTTATCAAACCCATGGTTTGAAATGCAATTCCATGAACGGGCCAAGACACGTATTCTATGGGGTAGGCAGAGTGTAGGGTTCCGCTTGTTATGGAATATAACAATTGTTTTCTTTTCTCTGGATCAACTTCCTCACTTGCACTTGTACTAGCCTTCCTCACTCTATCTGCATTCAAATAAACTTAACTCAATTTTTTATCAAACCCATTGTTTGGAGCTAGAAACTAAGTATATATCCACTAATCCATGATTTTAGGTCTTAATAACCATGTACAATAGCCTTAGACCATAGTGTATGCCATATAATTGGAATATTTTCCCTGCAAGAGGATTTAGTTCCAAAATTCAATAATTGAGCTCAACGTGAATGATTATTATGACCTAATCCACGGCTTGGAGCAAAAACCCATGGATTTATCCCTTAATCCATTAGTTTTTCCTTAGATGCCATGAACTATGCCCTAAACAATTGTACAAACTCTACATGTGGAATTTTACCCTATGAGAGAAAGAGGTACATAATTTCAAAGACTAGGTGTAATATGAATGTTTTTTTGTGATGAAACCAATCGTTTGGAGTTGAAATTAGGGATTTATTCCTTAATCATTGATTTTTGGGCTCAAAGGCCATGCATAGGCCTAAAAATGTGATATAAGCCATATAAGTGGAATCATTTCCACACAAGAGAATTTACAGTCATATTTCAAAGATTGGGAACAATAGGGATGGGATGGATATTATGTCACTAAGAATGGTATAAGGCTGTAGACAATGGATTAAGCCCTTAATCCATGATTTTGGGGCTTAGAGGCCATATTGGGGATTTGCACCTCAAAATGAATTTTACATAGTGAGAATGACATTTTGATGTTGATATGTCAATGTTAAGACATTGATAAATTGACACATGTCTAAGCAATATTTCATTCTCAAAAACTAAACAAATCTCTAAGCACAAAGTCAAGTCTTCAACCCCCTCATAATTATACAATGTTTGGAAGGGTTGATAAAGCTATGTTAGTGAGTTTCTTTTTTGAGTTATGACCAATTCCAAGGGTGAAAATGACACAAAGGGTTTTTATCTAGATTAATTTCATACTAACCATATTTTTTTGAACTAAAATGCAGTAATGATAATGACCAATATCTCGGCCTTGAACTTGATTAACCTCAGATGGAGTCAAATATTAGAGTGCAAACTTTTCTATTTTATTTATTTCCTTTTCCTTTTTCTTTTTTTCTTCATCATATATATATATATATATATATGAAAATCTTACTGGTAAACCCAATGAATGCTTCCCCACATTTGTGGATGTCATTCCTAGTAAAACCATTGGAATGGACTCGTGAACTAATGCACCTCACCTAGGAGATTCAAACCAAAAACTTATTAACACAGAACTAGCATTCCTTGCGTTTTCTCACACACCCCTAACAAATCCATACATAGACTAGTGTGATCATGTTTGATGTTACACTTACAATATGATGGAAAAATGTATATACAAATATACAATATATATAATTAACTTTTATTTAAATGAATATATAGTATATATAATAAAATTTTATTTAAAAGAGATGTCATTCAACACTTTATTATATTTCTTTTAATATAAAAAATCTAATTATTATGTTTTTTTTAATAAAAAAAATTATAATTATTTGAAGATGGGTTAATTTTAAAATCAAATATAGGAGATATAAAAAAAATGGAATATATCTATAAATTCCATAAAAGAATTAGGGTACATGTGAGGAATTTTAATTTGGTTAGTTACACATGCATTCCATTATTTAAGGTTGAAAATAATGTATTACTTTTTAGTTAATCATTTTAAGCTTCATAAGAAATATATGAATCCCTAAACCCTGTTATAGGACTTAGAATTGGAATCATTATCCTACATGATGAATATGTTCATAACTTTAAAGACTAGGTGCAATATGTATATTTTTTTATGGCCAAACCCTTAATTTAGAACAAAAAAAAATTAAGGACTTAAATATAAATATATTTTCCAAAAGACATGCGTGTGGCCTTGAACATATTACAAGACCCACATGTGATACATTCCCTTGGGGTAAGATTCATGGATCCATTTTAACGATTGGGATAAGATTGGATAGTTGTTATTGCCTAGACGATGGCTTTGGGCTGAAAACCATTATTTAAACCATAATCCATGAGTTTGGGTCTTAGAGGCCATGAATGAGGCCCTAAACCATGGTATAGGATTTACAAGTGAAACATTTTGGCAATAAGAGTAATATGTTCCCAATTTTAAGGACATAGAATAACATGGTTTCTTCTTGTGGCGAAAAGCATGGTCTAGATATGAAAGCTATGGATTTAGGTCATAATCAATGATTATTGGACTTAGTGGCCATGCATATGACCCTAAACCACAATGCAAGCCTTATAGAAGGAATATGTTCTAAATTTTCAAGCACTGACAATAATGAAGTTGCTTTATGTGACCAAACACATGGTATTTTTATGAATTGTAATAATTATGATCCTATATAGGATATTAATAAATCTTATATAGGATATTAATAAATTATATATGTATCATAACTCTCAAAATTTTCTAGTAATCAACCATGACTAGGGATATCTATTTCACAAGTCACCCAAAACATGAATGTGGTCCCAACTATAATAAATGGATAACATGTGTAGGTGCTAGCATATCATAGGAAAACATGTCTCTAGGGAATTTGAACCTTGTTTGGTGGAGTAATAACTACCCTTCTTAAAAAACTAATCAAGCCATTTTTTTATCAAACCCATGGCTTGGAGCTAGAAACTAAGTATCTATGCACTAATCCATGATTTTAGGTCTTAAAAACCATGTACAATAGCCTTAAACCATAGTGTATGCCATATACTTGGAATATTTTCCATATAAGAGGATTTAGGTCCCAAATTCAATAATTGAGCTCAACGTGGATGATTATTATGACCTAATCCATGGCTTGGAGCAAAAAACCATGGATTTATCCTTTAGTCCATTATTTTGGGGCTTAGAGGCCATGAACTATGCCCTAAACAATTGTACAAACTCTACATGTGGAATTTTACCCTATGAGAGGAAGAGGTACATAATTTCAAAGACTAAGTGTAATATGAATGCTTTTTTTTTGTGATGAAACCCATTGTTTGGAGTTGAAATTATGGATTTATTCCTTAATCATTGATTTTTGGGCTCAAAGGCCATGCATAGGGCCTAAAAATGTGATATAAGCCATATAAGTGGAATCATTTCCACACAAGAGAATTTAGATTCATATTTCAACGATTGGGAACAATAGGGATGGGATGGCTATTATGTCACTAACAATGGTACAAGGCCGTAGACAATGGATTAATCCCTTAATCCATGATTTTGGGGCTTAGAGGCCATATTGGGGCTTTGAACCTCAAAATGAATTTTACATAGTGGGAATGACATTTTGATGTTGATATGTCAATGTTAAGATGTTGGTAAATTGACACATGTTTAAGCAATATTCCATTCTCAAAAACTAAGCAAATTTCTAAGGACAAAGTCAAGTCTTCAACCCCTTCACAATTATACAATGTTTAGAAGCATCGATAAAGCTATGTTAGTGAGTTTATTTTTTGAGTTATGACCAATTCCAAGGGTAAAAATGACACAAATGGTTTCTATCGAAGTTAATGTTGTACTAACCTTATTTTTTTGAACTAAAATGTAGTAATGATAATGACCGATATCTCGGCCTTGAACTTGACTACCCTCAAATGGAGTCAAATATTAGAGTGCACACTCTTTTATTTTATTTATTTCCTTTTCCTTTTTCTTTTTTTTCTTGATACTATATATATATATATATATATATATATATATAGGAAAAGCTTACGGGTAAACCCAAAGAATACTTCCCCACATTTGTGGATGCCATTCCTAGTAAAGCCATTGGAATGGACTAGTGGACTAGTGCACCTCACCTAGGAGATTCAAACCAAGCACCTATTAGCATAGAACTAGCATTCCTTGGGTTTCCTCACACACCCCTAATAAAACCATTGACATAGACTATTGTACCTCACCCATGTAAAATTGAATGGAAAACTTACACAAAAATAACCAAAAACCCAACCACACTAACTAGTTAAAATAATTCCATGAAGGATTCAACTTATCGGCTCTCGCCCCAGGAAGCTTCTAGGGTGCGCACCTAGTGTGTCCCCTCTCTTTTCCCAATGCCATGGCCCCAGGAGGGGGCCCTGAGGCTCCCCCCCCACCTCTACCTCCAGAGATAGAAGCCTTTAGGAAACTAATAGCAGCTGGTGGAAAACGCACAACCACAAAGATGTAGCAAAAATTTGTCAAAATATTGGACAGTATTCCCTCAGTCGACCTCCCAATAGAAGAAACATGCAGATCTGCCTTGAATCTCACTGAACAGGGTCTCATCAGCCAGTTCATAGGCCTATGTCCATATCCCAAATCTGTAGAGGCATAGATACAGAGAAACTGCACCCCCCTGGCAAAAGAAGGCATCAAAAGCCATCTCATAGGCAGGGGATTTTATGCTTTTGTCTTTGATAACAGAGAGGAAATAAATATAATATTCAGGAACAAACCATACTTCATGGGCCCTCAGGGCCTATACCTAAACAAATGGTCACCAGACTTCAATCTGACTCAAGATGTGCCCTCATTCGTTCCTGTATGGGTGCGTCTCCCTCATCTCCCCTTGCATTGCTGGAATCCAAAGTCTCTAGAATCCATTGGGAACACTCTTGGAAAATACATTGACAAAGCAGAAAGAAAGGACCAGTACTCCTACACTAGGATATGCGTCGAAGTAGATCTCAAGGTGGGGCTCCTATAATCCATTCAACTAAAGGTTGCACACTGTTCTCACATCCAAGAGATGGATTACGAACAACTCCCATTCAAATGAAAATATTTACATGGCTATGGAAACTTTTTCAGGCACTGCAAAAAGAAGAAAGAGGAAGAGGGGGAGATATTGAAAGGTGAACAATGGACATAGGTCTAGAAAGAACCTCAATCAAATAATAACAATAGATCCAAAGGGAAAGGGGGATCAAAAGGCCTCGAGGCCCCCACTCCAATGAAAGCTTCTAGGGAAGGAAGTTCATCCCAGGCCCCCCAAAACCCCTTTTAAATCCTCAACAACCTTCCAAAAATCTATGATCCATTGACTAAAGAAATTGGGAAATAGACCCCCCCTCCCATAGCGGGGAAAAAAAATGGTGAGGCAGCCCGTCCCAGCTCCCCAATTGGTACCTCCTCCTCCCCTTCCTATGCAGAAATAGAAAAAATGAAATCCCTGGAAAACTCCAGATATTCAGAGGACGAGTCTTTTGAGAGGCCCTCAAAAAGACCTGGGAGAAAACACCACAAAGAAGCAAGAGAAGAAGAAGCGGAGAGGAAAAAAATGCAAGGAAGCCAATCCACCATTGAGATGACCATTGGAAGAAATACCAAAACAAGGCCTCCCATGGGAGGGCCTACCCACTCCAACCCTAGTAAATAATGTGTATAGTCTCTTGAAATTAAAAAAGGCTTGGGGAACACATCTAAGGTCGAAACAGTCAAGGAAATCCTGAAAAATGAATCTCCCAAAATCCTCATGCTCCAAGAGACAAAAATTGAAGGGGAAACCCTCTTAGAAATCAACAAACTGAAATGGAAGAACAATATAAGGAAAACCATGAGTGCAATGGGCTCTTCAGGAGGTCTTGCAACTTTGTGATTGGAAGACAAGTTCCACCTAAATAGTTCCTTTGATACCCAACACTAGATCTACACCAAACTTGAGCACTACTTAAGTAAGATCACCTTCTCTCTCCTTAATCTTTATATTCCTGTCCTTTCTGCTGAAAAGAAATATTGTTGGAAAACTCTATCAGTCTTTTTAGATACAAACATCATAATAGTTGGAGACCTCAACTTAGTCTTTGAACCAAATGAAAAGAGAGGGGGCAACCATGGTAGGGACCAAATTCTTCCTTTTGTTGAGGAGCTAATTCGACAGTGGGATCTCCTGGATTTCAAGCCCATGAAAGGCCTCTTCACTTGGGAAAATAACAAAGTTGGAATGGACCACATATCAGCTCGCTTTGATTGTTTTCTAGTGAAGAGCTCGCTATTGCTGGAAAAGAGGATAACATCATCCAAAATACTCCCCAAATTGACATCTGATCACAAGCCCATTCTCCTCCAACTGAAAGAGGAAGAAAATATGGGCCCAATACCTTTTTCGTTATATCCCTCTCTGAACATAAAAGGAAGGCTTCTTGGAAACTGTTAACTCATCTTGGTCAACTCCAGTAACAGGATCTCCCAGCAATGTGTGGGAACAAAAAATAAATACAACAAAGCACTCCTTAAAAGAATGGATTAAAAATCCAAACAACACCCCCTCAAGCCACAGAAGAGAGACTATCCAGCAGTTAACAGATCTGCAAATGGAAATGGAGAACAAAGATATTACCAACCAAGATTTAGAGAAGGAACAAGCTGCCCAATTCAATTCCTTTCGCGCTTTCCGTCAAGAAGAAGAGTATTGGAGGCTCAAATCTCGTAGCTTGTGGCTAAGAGCTAGAGATTGTAATACCACCTTCTTCAACCGACAATACAGAGCCTGAATCTCTAGAAATCATATTTTGGAAATAATCTATATAGATGGATCTATTTACAAAGGTACAACTTAGCTTAAAGAGGAAGAAAAAATTCACTTCTAGAAACTTTATAAAGAAGATGGAGATGATTGCGAGGAGGCTGCCACAAAATTTCTCTCCCATATTCCTTCCCTGGTGAGTAAATAAGATAATGCAGCCCTCATGAAGCCTTTTACAGAGGAAGAAATCAACAATGTTATTTGGTATATGGAGCCTAACAAAGCCCCGGGGCTAGATGGTTTTTCAATCAATTTTTATAGAAACTGTTGGGAAATAATCAATATTGATTTGCTAAGAATGATAAAATCATTCCAGCAAAAAGCCAAATTCGGAGGCAACATTAACTCCACATTTCTAGCCTTTATACCCAAAGAAGCGAATCCGAGCTCCTTTGATAGATTCAGGCCAATCTCACTGTGTAACACTTCGTACAAAATCCTTTCAAAACTAATGGAAAACAAGATTAAGCCTTTGCTAGGGAATCTCATATCCCCTGCTCAAAGTGGTTTTGTTAAAGGGAGACACATTCTGGACAATGTAATACAGGTGCAAGAAGCAATGCATTCCAGCCATCAGCGCAAGAAGAGAGGGATGCTCATAAAAATCGATATGGAAAATGCTTTTGACCGGGTAAAACTCTCATTCCTTTACAAAGTCCTTCTTTCCTTTGGTTTCAATAAAGAATTTGTTAAACTAATCAAAGATTGCACTGAGAATTCGTGGATAGCCCCGCTAGTAAATATCATGCCAACTAAATTTCTTCAAGCTTCGAGGGGATTAAGGAAAGGTTTCCCCCTCTCCCCCTTCTTTTACATTATAATGGCAGACTCTCTAAGTAGAAAGCTAATTGTTGAAAAGAAATTTGAGACTATTCCAAGCATTAGACTAGTGAGAGAACTAGAACCAATCAATCACTCTCTATTTGTTGATGAATACCTTTTGTTGGGTGGAGCCTCCATAAGGATAGCACAGGACTTTAGTAACATTCTCCAAAGTTTCTGCAGAGTCTCTAGAGCACTCATCAACAAAAAGAAGAGTTTGTATGGATTGAACGTTGATCAACAAACCATTCAATGAATTGCTCAATTCCTAGGATTTACAGGCTATGCCTCTTGGGAAAAAATAAAATACCTCGGACTCCCCTTAACTCTGGCACCCAATAAATATTTTCTTTGGAAAGAAATAATAAGAAAAAATAAGACCAAAATAACATCATGGGGAGGTCATTGGCTCACAACAACAGGAAAACTTATTCTTATAAAATCAATACTCTCCTCCTTACCAATCTATCAGGCATAATTCCTCTTGGCACCAAAGACAATTTTGACACATGTGTCAAACCTGATCCGAGACTTTCTGTGGCAAGGAGGAAAGGGAAACCAAAGGAAATTTCATCTTGTTAACTGGGAAACTGACAAACACCCAATCAATGAAGGAGGATTGCAAATAAGAGATCCCGATCATACCAACATAGCTCTAAGTGGAAAAATTATATGGAAACTCTTCTAAAACTCCAAACACCCAGTGAGCTAAATTTTAAGGAGAAAATACCTCCAAGGGAATTCGATGAGGAAAATATAGGCAGAAAATACCACCAAAGGAACATTGATCTGGAATCTTTGTCGAGATGGGCTAGACTTCTTCCAAAGATACCTGTACCGAATTCCTAGCAATGGGAAAAAATGTTGATATGGAAAGACAGAATCATGGGCCACCCCCCACTCGAAAACTATGAAGAAATTAATGAAATCCATGAGGGGCTTACTCATCATGATCTCATAAAACTGACCAACATTTCCTCTTGGGATGTCTCAGGTAATTGGTTGGCTTGGGAACTCCTTGAAATCCTAGTGCATCTGCAAACTCAAAAGACTCTGCTCATAAAATTGCTGACCGATTTGCCTCTTGTCCACCTATGCGCATCTGACACTTGGGGATGGGGAAAGACTAGGAGATACACTGCAGCCCAATGCTACAACTCTTTACAATCTCTCCAACCGATGACAAATTCAACATCTCTATGGAAGCAGGTCTAGGACCTGATGGGTCTCCCAAAAGTAAACTTCTTCTTCTGGACCTTAATGCACAAGAAAACGTTGACAGGAGAAAATCTAATAAAAAGAGGTATAGTTGGACCTCATAGATTCCCCTTGTTCTGTAGCACTACCGAAATTATGGGCCATCTGTTTGTGGACTGTCCATTTTCCCAAGAAGCTTGGAAGATCACCCTCAATGGTCTCAACGTCATAGCCCCATCGCAGATTACAGTCACAACCCTCTTCTCCTCATGGAAAGAAAGATATCCCCAAGAGCTGCAAAGAAAATCAAACTAGCAGAGAATCTGACAGACCATACCCAAATATTTATGCTGGAAAATCAGGCAGCAAGAAACAATCAAATCTTCAATAGCATCCTCCATTCCCTTTTGACAGTGGCCATTAAAGAAAAAAAACTTATCGTAGAAGCAATGACTCATCATCCTCTCAAGGATGAAAACTCTCTCCAACCTAAAGAAAAGAATTGGCTAGGAGTTGTTATAACCCAAGAAAAGGAAAAGATCATTCCTTGCCACCAAAGCACTCTAGGTTGGCATTTAAGAGAAACATATGCAGTATTTCAAGATTGGTGGAGGAAGCAAGGTAAAGCAATGATTTTGTTCGATGGCACCTCCTAAGGAAACACAGGGAAAACAAGGGCAGGTGGAGTGATTTACTCCTCTGATGTTCAAAGGAAAGATAGCTTCAGCTAGGGATTATGTTGGAGAACCAATAATCAAGCTAAAATACTGGGGCTGTTCAAAGCCAATTAGATAGCGCGGGAAAATGGCATAAAAGAAATTCAATTTTTTGGGGATTCGAAAATTTTAATAAAAACAATAATCATCTTGGAAGACCACTTTAGAAACCCAAAACTTAATAAGACTTTGCAAAGACAAAGGTACATGCTACAAGACTTCTCCAACACCCAATTCTACCACATCCTGTGATGATCGAACATGGAAGCAGACGAACATGCAAACATGAGTTGCCTCTTGTCTCAAGGAACATTCAGCAAAAATGAGGAAGCACCTATATGGATTTCTATCCCATATATCTGGAAACATCTAAATCCTCGGCAACGAAAGGAGGAGATATCCGGGTGAAATCATGAAGATGGGTTACACTTTTTCTTGTTTTATGAGAAAAAAAAACTGTATTTTCACAAGTTCTTCAACTTCCGGCATACAAAATTATTTTTTTTATTTAGAATTTCACTTTATAGTAAAAACAAAACTTGTGAATATTTTTGTTATCTTTCCAATGACTATTTTTCAATTTTTTTTTATCACGATTTGATATCTCAATTTGACAATTGTTTAACAGTATGTTCCTTAAACATGAAAGGAATGATAATGAGTTACTTTTTTCTACAACAATGTATCTATTATACTGCAACAATATATAGAGACTCTATTTTATTATGACCATAATTTTGAATCTAACGGATGAATATTATAATTTCTAGAATTTTTTGAAGTTGACCAAGATGAAAACGTTGTAGATTTTAAACACATGTTTTTCTACACGTTGTATCTATATTAATTTTTACTTAAAACTAAAATCTAAATACACCCTTTTGAAAAGAACAGTTTAAGGATTATGAATATATTTTTTTCCAATTTTTTCACTGTATATTTTTAGAGATACCAATATTTCATTTCACCGAATCATAATGTCTGCTGAAAATATTCTGTAGTGTTTTTTTTTTTTTTAATTAAATATAAATAGATAAAAATAAAGAAAATGAAAACACATTATAAGAATTGAAAGTACATTCAATTTTGGAAATGTTGGTGTCATTTTTGAAACCAAATTCTCAGTATTTACAGGATTCCGCAACCTTCGAAGTTCAGGTAAGCTTGGGGCAATTCTTTGGTTTTTGTTTTCTATCCCAATTTCATGTTTTCGGTCAAAAAAATAATATTTCGGTTGAAAGACTAAAATCTAACGGAATCCATCAAAACTGAACCTTCTTTCGGTCGAAAGGATATTGAGCGAATTCTGTCGGTCGGAAAAAATGAAATGACACATTGTATCGTTTCATTTTGCGCCAAATTGTATAAATAGGCTTTTAGTCGAACACATTTAACACAATTCATCGGATGGACAGACAGATATAAGCTCAGGGATAGGGATTTCAAAAAATTTCTATTACTGATTTCAATTGTATTATTTTATTTATTTATTTCTTCCCTCTATTCCATAGGCTTAATCAGAGGATTGATATCGATACATGATGGTTTTATAGAGCACTTAAACAAAGTTTCGAGTCATGTTTTTGGTTTTTGTTGAATAAGGTAATTGATGTTTGTTCAAGTTTTTATTGGAATAACAATTTATATGTAGAAAGATAAATGTTGAGCATTTTTTCAAGGTGAAGTCTTTGTTGAACATATATTTTACAGATAACTATAAAAGTCATGGGAAAAAAAAGTTTTCGCAAGAGAAAATATGATCGCACTCGAGATGATAATCGCCAAATCAAACAAAGGAAAGAGCTTTATCAGAGAAAGAAACATGAACGTGCAAATATTGAAGAAAGAAATGATGATAATTTCAATAGATATTTTCGACAAGAAGAAGTTCAACTGGGTATGCATGCACATATGATGATCGAGCACACAACACACATTGAGACTGTATTCAGAAAGTACATAATTTAAAGTATAGAATTCAAATTTAAAATATTGTAAATAATATAATTGATTGTAATTACAATTTAATGTTTTTCAAAAAACATAAATAGATTTGTCTCATAATGGCGAAGAAGACGTTGAAACCAAAATTGAAGCAGAAGACGTTGAAACCGAAATTGAAGCAGAAGACGAATCACCTATAGGTATGTACATAAATTTAGATTAATACAAGATGAACACTCAAGTATATATAATTTAGTGAATTTGTGTTCGGGTTATGTTTTTTAATGTAAACTTTAAATTGAAATATGCAGGAGAATCTATCAACATTGATGATGAAATATTAGAAAATGTTGATACTGGCAAATACTTTTTTCAAAGATGAATCAGTAACAGTACAAGCTCAACTTTTACATTGTCTAATGAAGTCGATAAAGTTAAAAGAAGCTACATCATTATTGGGTATTCAAAAGTCGACAAAGGATACAAAGGTGAAACAAAATGTCTTTAACAATATAACTAGTGTATTAAAATCTTTTGGAAAATCTCAAAAAGAAGATGTCTGTGTTGCACATAGAACATTACAAACAACAATTGTTTCAGGGAGCAATATAAAAGATCGTTTGACACGACACACGGCAAAAACGATGGGAACATCAAGAAAAACATTGCACAAACATAGAAAATTTTGATTGCAAATAGATGTAAATGATGAATTGTCTTGTTGGACAGTGATTTCTAGACAACCCTACAAAGATAAACTTGCAGAAAATGTTAAAGAATTGGACCGTAATTATTGGTTGGAAGAATCTCGTGTTTCACCACATACAAGGGATGTGTTGCGACGAAGAATAGCACAAAAACAATATGAAGAACATCCAAAACATATATTTCCAATGACAAAAATAGAGTTGTTCAATAAGTTCAAAGAAGAGCACAAAGAAGTTAAAATTTCTATCAATACATTTGTGCAACAAAAACCATGGTTTGTTAGACCCATCACTGTCCATGACACTTGTTGTTGTCATTATCATGTGGAATTTGAGTTGTATTACGACACTTTTTTGGATTTTGGTAAAACTTTATGGCTAGTTTCACCTCCTCCTTCGACATTCTGTGTTTTTATATCTGAAATTCTATGTGAAAGTGAAGATGATGATTTATTTTACAAAACAATATGTGTTGGTGGAAATAAATGTGATCGTTGTGGAAATCTAAGTTTGTTTGATTCAAAGTATCATATTGATATGAATGATCAATCATTTTCTAATATAAGAGTCAATTGGAAGAGATATGAAAATCTGAGCAGCACGACTCCACATTCTTCAAATGTTATTTCCAAAAGGATTGATTTGAAGGTAGATAAAGTCTGCGTGATAGATTTTTTGAAGAAGTTTGAGGAAGAAATCTATAAATACACCAAGCATTCACATAGAGCTCGATGGAAAGATCTACAATTCAAACAATCTCGTGAAGTGTTTCCACTAGGAAGAAATTTTGTTTGTAGTTGATTTTGCAGAGAATTACACATTCGTTGCACAAAACGAAATACAAAGCGAATATTATCATTCCGATCAAGTCATGATATTTGTCCACGTTCTATATAGACATTCTCAATGGAGTCTTGATAACATAGAAAGCACCAACGACAATCAACATGTTATTAAAGAATATCACTTTTATATAAGTGATGATCGAGCACACGACACACATTATGTACAACATTGTTTTAATAAATTTTATGATTCATTGAAAGAACGTGAAATCAGATTCGATTGACATTGGATATGGTCTGATGGGTTTGCGGGTCAATTCAAATCTGCACGATCATTCTATTGGTTATGTCGTCTTCATAAAAAATTTAACATTACACATTGTTGGAATTTTTTTGAGGCTAGTCATGGAAAATGAGAGCACAACGGTGTAGGGGCATGTATAAAACAAGCACTTTGAAGGTATCAGCTGAAACCTCATGTCGATCGATTTGAATCCACTAAACAAGTTGTTGAATGGTGCAAAATGGCGCTAAGACATGAATATAATCCGTCAAAGGATGTGCGCAGGTGTGTCTATATATAAATGTTACATGTATGTACATAGGATATATAAATTTGAACATGTTCAAATTTATATTCAATCTTCAATCATTTTCTTCAGAGATTTCAAGTTAACAAGTTCTTGTCTTGTGCAGGTTTTTTTTGTATGTTGGAATTGAAGATGTAAATAGATCAATCCCATATGATGTCAGTACAATACCTAGGACAAGAAAAATACATTCAGTTAAAACAAAACGTTTTCAAAATGGATTTGCATTTGATAGAAGAAATGACTCTTGCTTTTGTTCAATTTGCATAGAGGACACAAAATCCATAGATATTTGCGAGAACAAAAATGCAGGATATGTTAAAGCTTGGAGACATATTTAACTTAATGTAAAAGGGAAAAATCCACTTGAAATCTCAAAGGAGATGGAATCAAATGAAACTATAGTGACAGTTGATGGCGATAGAGTTTCTGATCTTGTTAGAGAAGGTAAAAATTTTATGTTTAAATTTTTTCAAATAACTTGTAGATGTACTTGTGTGATAATCTAACACAAATTATTTTTTCTCCAATATATCCAATTATTTGCAGGAGATGTTTTTTCCATGGTTGCACCTGTATACAACACTGAAAACGTGAAATATTATTTGATGCGATGCATGAAACAAAAGATGAGGATATTAGAAGATTTTGATGATACCGGTTTTATATATGGAAGATGATCCATTGTATTGAAAGGATATTTTTTTCAAGAAACCCATCAAACCGATACTCATGTTCGCTTTCAAGACTACCAGTCAGATGTCACAAGTTGTTAATATAGTCATTTGGTATGTGTAGCGCGCATAAAGTTAATAGAAGCTCAATAAATAAATAAAAGTTAGAAAATGGAAAATGTCCAAAGTCGATCATGAACGAATAGTTGAAGATGGAATATCATTACGGTGTTTTTAAACAAACTTGGCACATGTGTACATTCTAGAATTTTTAATTTTTCATTGAAAGTACATTCCATATTTTGATACTTGTTTTGACTATCTTCAAACATATTTCCAATTATGATATTTATAAAAAGAGTACTATGTATAAAAAACTCACTTGGGAACTGCACCCCAATTAGTACCTAAAATTATATTGTTAATACTTACAACCTAATTAGTATAGGATTTAGGGAACTATTAATTTCTATGGAAGTGAAAGAACCATTTGGTAACGTATACCCCTATCGATACCCAAAAGTATGTCATTGGGGAATTTCACCCTAATTAGTATATAAGTAAAGGACATGCTTGGGGCACACCTTAATTTACATATATAGGAGTGAGACAACAACTTAATGAATTTGCATCTTAGTTAGTGCCAAAATTATGTTCTTGGGATTTAAACAAGAATTAATATAATAACAAGAGAACCACTTGTGGTGCACCCTATTTGAATAAGAGTAAGAGAAGTACTTACAAATTATGACACCCCCATTAATAACCAAAAGTATGTTCTTGGGGAATTCCACTCTAATTAGGATATGAATGAGGGAATCACTTGGAAATTTATGCCCAAGTATGTTATAACCTAAATTTGTATATGAGTGAAAGAACCAAGAACCACTTGGGGTGCACCCTAACTTTAATAAAGGATAGAGGAGAACTTAATCTTTTAGGGACATGCATTTTATATAATACAAGTTCTTTTTTCAAGTCAAGAAGTGAGGTATCCTTAGTCACAAGGGATGAAACTAATCCTAAATTAGGCATGCTCACTAGTAGGCATATTTACGAGACATCTTTAAGTACATGATCCAACTAATAGACCCATCATCATATATCCTTCTAAGCATGCCCCCTTCTAACATTTGGATGAGACTAATCTTTTTTAAGGAAAGCATAGTATTAGGGCACCTTTATGATATCAAATTCTCATTCCATATTGTGATTGGAAATGGCTCACATGTTAAGACAAGTAAAATATATTTTAATGAAGTTCATTTGATGGGGTTTACTTGCTTTAGAATGTTTGAACCCATTCCCATATATGTATTATGGAGTCGTCCCCTTCAAACCCATAATTTCCAACCATACTCTTTGATTTTCCCCATGTTCATAAAGGGGCACACATGTTGAGAAAGCATATACTATTATACGTAGGGTGATTAAGTCATGTTAATTACAAAGGGGTCCCTCTCACATGAATTCATAAGACTTCATGTCCATCTTTTCACATGTTCGATGGGTTTGATTCACTTTGGAGCCACCTTGCTACATGTTAAACGATACAATGTCGTGGGTCCTCAAGTGGTAATACAAGCGGCCATATAATCTCACATGCTAGGAATGGAGCCGCACGCATTGAGCAACTCTTCCTCGTGGCTCATTCTATTCCATTGACTATTCAAATGGATTGGGCGTCATTCTTTTTTGAGGTAACATTAAATGTCTTTGTACTACATAAGGTTCATACCCGCGGAGTATCATGAAGTTCAATTATCAAAGCCAATTGATCACATCAAGGAGTTATACATTTTTAGTACCTTCTAGAATACAAGGAATATTGTTTTTTACTGTAAAAGGTTGATCTAGAAACTCTCTATTTAAAGAGAAGTTCCTTCACTTCTTACACACGGTTGGATTTGCGAGATTCTAGCAAATTCGAGTGATGGATCACCAAGATACCCACTTCTAACTTCTAAATGGAATTAACCCTTTCTCAAGTATGTGCATTACCATGACATCTTTATGATACCCAATTACATTGATAGAACCATTAATGTAATCTCTTCTAATATATACGAAGGATTCAATATCAAATTTAACCTCTACATCTAATTAAAAAAAATTAATTTAAAGTATTTTTTTTTAATTGAATTGTTTTTTGATATAAACATTTTATGTTTAACAATTATTATATATAATTATTCACAATGTTAATTTATATTTAATTTAACAAAAATTTTAATATAGATGTAATGCTTTATCAATATTTTAAGTGTCATAATTATTTTATATGATAATAATTTATTTTTAAGGTCAAGATATTTGTGTAGGAGATTCTATTGTTTATAGGATAAGAGATTCTCCCTTAACCATTTAATTATTATTATTTTATATGATAATAATTTATTTTTAAGGTCATGATATTTGTGTAGGAGATTCTGTTGTTTATAGGATAAGAGATTCTCTCTTAACCATTTGATTATTAAGGTGTATGGAGATATATAACTTTGTTCTTGAGTTTTGACCATGACTTCCAAAGAGAAAACACGAATTTTATATTTACAATATTGCTTTATAAAAAAAAATGAATTTTATATTTACCATATTAATTTATACAGAAATTTAATTTCATGTACAGTAAAATAAAATTTTATACACAAATTTAATGTAATGTAGTAAAACCAATTATTAATGTTGGAGGGGTATAACACTCAAACTATTTGGTGAATTATATTCAAACTATATTGAGTTGAAGTAGTAAGATAGTGGTATAGTGATATAAAGAATGAAAAATTGTTAAACACTATTTCCATTGACCCTTACTTTTTTCAATAGTATTTTTTTCTATTTTATTTTAATAATATTGCATTAGGTTCAAGGGTATATGAACCTTTAGGTGAATATCTCTTATATATTTAGCATTGTTTTAATGACTACATAATAAAATTAAAGAAGAGTTGACCATCTCTTCCATTTTAAGGTTTTATTTTATTGTCACATCATTTTGAGCATTTTATTTTATCATTAACTTTGTCACATTTTGCCACTTTGTCACATCATTTTGAACATTTCATTACTAGTTAACTTTGCCACTTTTTGACAATAGAATCATTTTTTGATAGTACATAGTGAACATAAAATAAAACATTTAAATTAATACATAGTAGAAAAATATTTAAGAGTTTGATGCTTAATTTAAAATGCATTGTAAAAAAGAGAGTACACAAAATATTATTTCATTACTAGTTAATTTTTCCAACTTTTGACAATAGAATCATATTTTTGACAATACACAGTGAACATAAAATCAAACATTTAAATTAATACATCTAGCAGAAAAGTATTTAAGAGTTTGATGCTTAATTTAAAATGCATTGTAAAAAGGAGAATATACAAAACTTTAGTTCATGTTACTAGTTAACTTTGTCACTTTTTGACAATAGAATCATATTTTTCATATTTTCGACAGTACACAATAAACATAAAATGAAACATTTAAATTAATACATGGCAAAAAAGTATTTAAAAGTTTGATGCTTAATTTAATGCATTGTAAAAAGGAGAATATACACAACATTAGTTCATAACAAGTTAACTTTGCCACTTTTTTCCATCAATTATGAGAAATCAAATATGAGACAAAAAT
>ML791932.1:224049-236262 GCA_009831015.1 Picea engelmannii
GTGGTCCAAAATCCAATATAGACTGTAGATCTAGGCGCTGAAGATGGAGCCGTTCATATGTGCGCATATATTATCTCTGATTCCGGACCCCTACCCTACCGTTAAAGGTAGAACGGTCGGGGGGGTCTGAAAAGACTTGTCCACTGTACATCTGGGCACGAACATTTGAGTCGTTAATACATGAGCTGTGCATAATTGTGAGTGTGAAGGCATATGTGCCCAGAAAACTTAGGATAAGTGCATATTGTGGGTTTTCCCAAGTTTTTCCATGTTTCTATCACCAAGGGGTTAGACATCAAACCTTTTAAACCTCAAAGACATGGTTCAACATTGATCATCGAGCTAGTTTTTTTGAAATAAAGAAAACTACCCTATGTTCTAACCTAATTACCTACGACAATTAGCCCAGATTAAATTGTTGGAATAAGAAATTACTCTATCCTGGGGCTATCTAACCAAGATTAGGCAGTCTGGTCAGATTTATTCACTAACTAACCTAGATCACTTGGCCAAGATTAAACAGTTTAACCAAGCTTATTCACTACTCCTATCAACATCAATTTAAAAGAACTTGGCCACGCTTGAAAGGTATGGACCAAGTCATTGTTATTACATGGGGATCTATTGAATTTCTTTTATGCCCTCTTTTATTCTTTTCCTTTCTTTTTCTTTTTCTTTTCTTTTTTCTTTTTCTTTCTTTTTCCTCAAATTATTTGGAGAATGAAAAATCATTTGACAAACAAAAACACTAAAGAGATAACATTTCAGTCACCAGTTGATCCTATAAATTATAGGGTTATAACAGCGGCTCCACCTGGGGATGGTACTCTCCTTGTGAAGTGCCAAGAATCTTGATCCCTGATGTTATGAAACTTTCTCCATAGTCGCCTTTGTTGCTTGATTGGTTTTATTTTGAAAATTGGAAGACAATGTTCAGTGGCTTAGGGCCTTCTCTCCGGGATTCAACCATCTGATCAAAGTTATTCACTCAAAAACTTGCAAGAAAAATGAAAGTGGTTTGTACAATGGAAAGTGTGACCTCAGGTCCCTACTGAGGCAGTGAATAATGCTTCAACATTCTGCCATTTACAGGTCCTCCTGGAAGATCTGTCCCATCACTGTTGTTGAGCAAGAAGGTGTTATTTCCTCTGAATGCTTGAATCATGTATGGTCCTTTCCACACACTGTCGAATTTTCCATGCTTTCCCTTGTCTTCATTTTGGGAATCCCATCTCAGCACCAAGTCACCTAGCTCGAAATCATCTTCTTTGGTTCTTTTGTCAAAGATCTTCTTAATGCTTTCTTGGACTACCTAAGTTTTGTTGTAAACTTATTCCATGGACTGCTACAAATGGATCATCTGGTTTATCCTTCTTTGGGAGTCATTTAGCTCGGCTTGCATGTCTTGCAACAATTTCATGACAGGAACTCCTAAGGAAGTGGGAAAAACTACTTTTGTGCCATAGACCAGCTGATATGGTGACATACCGATTGACCTTTTGGTGGTCAGTGTGTCATCCCATAGTGCAAAAACCTATTTCTTATGCCACGACTTTTTATTTTCTTGCAAATTTTTCTTGATAATGTTTACCAGGGTTTTATTTGATGATTTTGCCAGCCCATTTCCCTGAGGGTAATAAGTTGTGGAATGTCCCAAACCAATATGATACTGGTTGCAGAAATCTATGAGTTTCTTAGATCGAAAAGTAGTTGTGTTGTCAGTTATAACTTTTTTAGGACATCCAAAACGGGACAAGATATTATTTTCAAGAAATTTAATAATGACAGAATCAGTAGCTTGCCTGCTTGGCACTGCTTCGATCTATTTTGTAAAATAATTCATGGCAGTAAGAATCCACCTGTGCTGGCCCGAAGAGGGAGGATGTATTTCTCCGATGAAGTCTAATCTCCATTGCTAGAAAGGGGCTTCAACGGAGATTGGTTTCATGGGCAGAGGAAGAAGTTTCCTTTTTCCCTCGAACAACTGACATTTATGACACGAAGTCACTTTATGATGCACATCAGTGAATAGCGTTGGCCAATAGAATCTAGCTCTGAGGATTTTATTAGCTGTGGTCTTCCAGCTCAGATGACCACCACAGTCTCCTGCATGAAAATACTGCAATACTTTGTCAGCTTCATCCTTCAATAGACAATTTAACAAAATACCTCCAGGATCTTTCCAATACAGATTGCCTTCTAGAATGCAAAATTTTAATTCTTTCAATTTCAAAAACCTAGATTTAGTTTTGGTCAGACCAGGGGGAGCTTGTACATTATGCAAAACAAATATCAGGTCTGTGTACCATGGAGAGTTCAGAAATACCTCTTTCACGCTTGGAGTCGCCTTCTCACCCTGTTCATCTACTGCAGCTAATAAATTAATGTCAAGAGCATGGAAATTTGATTCAGCCATTAACTTTGCTATACCTTGACCTTTAATTAGTTTAGTAGGCTTAATCTCTATGTCATACTCTAGAATGATAGCAATCCATTTTCGTCTTCGACCATCCAGATTGTCCTGGGTTAAAATGTCTTTTACTACCGCATTCGAAACATATGCAATGGTGTGGGAATGGTGAATATATACTCTAAAAATTTTTATGGATTTTACCAAGGCTAAAGCTTGTTTCTCCATTATTTTATAATTCAAAGAAGCATCTCTTAAAGCTTTACTGAAAAAGGCTATGGGTTGTTCATACCCTTCATTGTTTTTCTGTAGTAATACTGCTGCAATGGTATGTTCAGAGGCGAAAGAAAAAAGATAAAAATATTTGGTGAAGTCAAGACTGATCAAGACTGGAGCCTGCGTGAGTGTGCGTTTGACTTGTTCAAAAGACTTCTTGGAATCTGTGTCCCATTTTATTTTTGTGTCCTTTTTTAACATGTTTGTGATGTTCCTGAGAAGCTCGGCCAGGTTGGGTATGAATCTTCGCAGAAAGTTTATTTTTCCAATAAAAGACTGTAACTCTTTGATATTTCTTGGGTGTTCTAATTTCTGAATGGCCTCGATTCTGCTGGGGTCTATCTTAATTTTGTCCTTAGAGATTATGTTCCCTAGCAGTTTACCTTCCTCTAATGTAAAAAGGCTCTTCTTTGGATTCAAACAAAGCCCAAATTTCCTGCATTTCTCAAAAAATCATCTGAGATGTCGTAAGTGCTCGTCATCAGATTGGGAAAACACAGTTACGTCGTCCAGATAGATGACAATAAATTTGTTGAGTTATTCCACAAAAGCGATGTCCATTGCTCTCTGGAAAGTGGCCCCAGCGTTCATCAACTCGAAAGGCATTTTCACATACATGAAAGTATCCCATGGTGTTGTGAAAGTTGTTTCCTCTTGGTCATCTGGGTGAACGAGGACCTGATTATAACCTGAGAACCCATCCAGTAAAGAGATTCGACTGTATCCGACTACCTTTTGTAATATGTGGTCCATTTTTGGCAGTGGGTATTTGTCCTTCAGAGATACCTTATTCAGATTTCGGAAATCGATGCAAAGCTTGATTTCTTCGGATTTCTTTCGGGTTGGGACCAAATTTGAAACCCATTTGGAAAATCGTAATGGAACTATGATTTTAGCATCGTACATTTTTTTTATTTCTTTTTCTATCAGGGAAGTAGATTGGGATTGATTCTCCTAAGTTTTTGTCTTAAAGGTTTTTGATCCTCTTTTATTGGAATCCTATGTTGTATGATGCTGGTGTCATAAGCTTTCAAGTCCTCGTAACCCCAGGCAAATACGTCCAAATATTCCTTGAAAATCTCAATGTATTTGAGTTTCTGCTCAGGGGGTAATGATTTGAAAATTTTTACCATCTTGGGTTTCTCTTCTATCCCTATATTACAATCTTCTACTTACTGACCACTGGCTTCGATTTTCGGTTTTTAGCTACATCATTAAAATCAAATAGGTCTTCTAAAGGAACTAAACCCCTAGGTAAAACATTACTTTTTAAATGCAAAACATCATCTTCTATCTCATCCTCACCTAACTCTCCTGAATCTATCTTATTTACACTATCATATCCAAAATCAGGTCTTTTTACATTTTCATCCTCATTTTCTAAGTCTATGTTTGTACACTCGAAATAATTTTTACATTGTAGAAAATCTTCAATTTGATCATCATTACCAAATACCTGCCAGTATCTGATGTTGTCTGGAATAGTTGGTCTGCACTTCACCTCCACCGTATATGGGCGAGTGGAACGAAAAGGTATCTTGCATGTGGCTGCTGATGTAGCTAACCCATCTGCTAAAATAGTATGTCCCCTAGGCATCACCTACAAATCAACTTCAGTGAAACATTTAAGGGCATCCAGAACAACATTCCTATAAGATCTAAGACGGGGATGTTTTGCTGCATACTCACCTTTAATTTGTTTGATAATTAATTCAAAATCTCCCCTTACCATGATTTGTTTGGCACCAACCTTCTTCAATAGTTTCAGACCGAGCATCAAAGCTTCGTACTCAGCTATGTTGTTAGTGCATTGAAAATTTAGTTTGTAAGAATGGTTTTCCGAATACCTGGATCTGTGATTGTGCAACCAAACTCTTGCTCCATCTCCTTCTTTGCTTACGGCTCCATCAAAGTCCATGCTCCAGAAATCCGCTGGCAATTCTTCAGTTATCACATTTTTCTTTCTTTCTGCCTCATTGATTTCTTGGCCTTCATTCGGACCAGATGTATCTTCTTCCCGCTGAGTGATTTGTTCTCCCGTATAACCATCATTATATAGGATAAAAGAATCTAGGTCAGAATGTGCAGAATACATAGGATAGTTATGTGGTTTTTCTTGGCTACTAACCATGTATTTCATCAGTGTTTCTCTGTATAGTCTTCTCTGTTGCCTAAAAACCAGGACAGTGGCATACGACATATCCAACTGCAAAGTACCTTTCAACTTGCCCCCCCAAGGCCGGGACAACAACATACCATATTTCGGGGGAATGTCTACGACCACAACATCCATGACCATGCTTTTTGCAGGAATCTGAACCAGGGTGATACACAAGTCCTTGATCAGACCGATACATCTGAATTTATTGGAGTCAAAAGAGTGTAAGTCCTTGTAAGGTCTGGTAACCTCAAGTCCCAGCTTTTCCATCACTACTTTAGGCATCAAATTATGGGAAGCACCCGAATGTAACATAGCATTATGCAGCATCAGGTCGTGTATATTAAGGCTGATGTAAAAAGGAGCGACAACACCATTGTCGGTCTGACCATCCACCTCAAGTCTGAACAGGAGTTCAGTTTGATCATCAGTAAGGTTTACAGTATCTGAATGATTCACCGATCCAACTATTAAGGCCTCTGTTCCCATGTCAGGTCCAATGCTCAGTGCTTTGATCACCTGCGATCGATAAGCATCCTTACTCATTAACTCGGAAAGAGGAATGGGAATTTTCACTTTGGCTAATTCCCCTTCGAGGCTGAAAGGAGTAGGTGTTCTTCTTTGGCTCTGCAATTCTAATTTGTCCACCGTAGTCTTCTGAGCAGAAATATTTGGTGGGTTGGTTGATGAAACCTCATTCTGCAATGATCTTTTCAAAATGGTAAGGTTTCTTTTTACTACATCTTTAGCATTACCCTTTTCAGGGATCCTCTCGATAGAAGGCTCGAGGGTTTTCTTGGTTTCGACTATCTTCTTTGTTTCGGTTACCTTTTTTGGGGAAATTCCGTCTATCTTTTTACTTCGCAGATTGTACTGTCGGTGTGCCTCCATAATGGCATTTTCAAATTCCTGTTGTTCGGTATCTTCAGCTTCTTCGCTCACCTTTGTCTAAGAAAGAAGAAAAAGTTCTTGTTCCTCCTCGGTGAGGAAAATTGCTTTGTTATCGTGAATGCCCATGAGGTTTATGTGTGTATCCTCCAATTCTTCAATTACCTCATATCCTTCATCGACATAGTTTTCTTGTAGGGGCGGTCTGATCTGTTGATCAAGACCTCTCTGTTCCCCTTGATCCCTAGGATCTCTCTGCCTGATTTGAGGAGGGTTTCTTCTGAAGTTAGGATTCTGAATTTGAGGAGATGGTGGGTTTTCTCTAGGAGGGTTTCTTTCGGATACAGTAAGTCTCTCCATCATTCTTTCCATTTCTCTAGCTAAGGAATCCAATCTGGAATTGGAAGTTGATGTGGAAGGTTCCTCTTTAATTGTGATTCTCCTCTCCATCCTCTGTCGTGCCCTTTTTGCCAATAGGTTGGC
Organism: Picea engelmannii; assembly: GCA_009831015.1. NCBI lineage: Eukaryota > Viridiplantae > Streptophyta > Pinopsida > Pinales > Pinaceae > Picea > Picea engelmannii. Next base: position 230,265 of record ML791932.1, read on the forward strand.
CTCCACACTTATTGCACTTTTTTGCATGTCCTCTAGGGTGGTGGAGTTTCTTTCCCTTAATTGATATGACATACCGGCGTCAAAACCGTCAGGGAATTTTATCAATGACAAACCTTGTGGAGGTTTAATATCGACTGGAATTGCATTGTACAGATTGTTGAAACGGGTGCAGTAATCTTGTACTGTCTCACCTTGATTTCTTCTGGTGTTTTCGTATTCTGAAGAGATCTGGAGAGGATTTTTCTTTACCTCCCATCTATCTAGAAAACTTCTTTGAAACGTTGTAAGGTCAAGCACTGAAGCAACGCATAAGCCCTTGTACCATTTCTTAACGTCACCTATCAAACTCTGCGCAAACAATCTCATTTGAATGCCAGCTTCATCTACTTCCTATAGGTAAAAATAGTCATTCATTTTATCCACATGTTGTTGTGCATTCAAGGGCCCTGTGCCATCGAACTGAGGAAGTCTCATTTGATAATCATGGGGCATAGCATGTAAAGGTTCGACCAACACCAAGGGGGCATATCTGGCTACCATGATAGGTGGAGGAGGCGAGACAACAATCTGAATGATAAGAGGGGTGGTGACAAAAGACGAGGATGAGGAGGGGCTAGCTGGCACAAAGTGAGTGGTTTGAGGTTTAGCAGTGGGAGATAGAACTTCAGGGTTCTGGGGTTGCAAGACAGTTGGGTCTAGAACGGTTTCAACCACAAAGCTATCAGATTTCGTTCTAAGCCGGCTTTGTTCAAAAAGGATGTCAAAGTCAAGATCCTGAAGGGCAACAAGCTCCTCTGGAAGAGAATGAGACCTCTGAAGGGGACTATGTCTTACTAAACCTTCTGCAATGGTATTTTTCCTAAGTAATTGTTCTGGATTATCAGTTGCTATTGCAGGTTATGGGTCTGGGTGAGATCGAGTATAAGCTCTTTTGGGAGCTAGATTTCTTTTTGATTTTAATATATATATTTTTTAGTTTTATGAGTCCAAAAATTAATATTTACAATCTTTTAACAACCTCTAAACATTATTTCTTTCTCAGATTTGAAATTTTTTAGAAACAAACTTTTCTTCCAGGGAAAAGAAAACGTGAGGTTAAAATTTGTTCAGTTCTTCCCCAGTATGGTTGCCACTATGTTAACGCTCTATAAATTTCCTAGAGGTTGTTAGAAAAGAAGAAATCTACTGGAGGTAACTTTATCCAACCACTTCGAAACTAGGATCTAGCCCTACCAGCTTCAGAGAGGGATCTCTCTGTGTGCTTTAGATATGTTTCAAATTTAAAATATTAGGCTAGGTGAATAAAATATGTTTGTTTTGTTTGTTGTCGTTTTCGTTGGGTTGGTTGAGAGAGATTTACACATCCATTGGTTTATGGGGTCTGTATCATGAAATAAATTCTAAACCAGAAAACGAAGAAACCTTTCACAGAGTGAGATAATGCAATCGTTGGATTCTTTTAGCAGCAAAAATGAGGAATAACAAAAAAGGCAAGAATGTCAATTACAACAAAGAAGCAGTTAAGAATTTCTTTATCATAAAATCAGAAGATGAAACACTAAAAACCTTTAAAGTCAGAAACAAGGTATACAAAGATAAATCCTGCAACATTCGTTACTTTCAAAGATTAGATTTAGAAAACAGTGCGACAATTAAGCGAGAATAACATTTAACTTAGAAAGGAAAACATCACCAATGAGTACACACAAGAATCCCTTGGAAATGCCTCTTTGTATTAATGGAAGATCTCTTGAAAAATATTACAGTCTGGTAGATCGCAGGGCGTAAAGATCAACCCTCAATACTTTGAAAAGTGAAGTATTTATAGCCAAAATTACAAATGATCCTGTCATTAAAGATCAGGACGTGGTAAATCTATTTTTAGCTTAACTAACTTAACAAACTACAAAAATCTAGGAAACTGTTTGATGATGTGTCAAAGTTTCATGTTGTTTTCTGGGTGAACCATTGGTGAGGCCTCTGCACGACCTCGTCTGATTGGATAGCTGACTGGGCTTGGACAACTCATTGACTAATCGATCAGATTGCAAATCTCTTCCCATCGAAGATGACTGGGAACGACGACTTTGAGTAACCTTCGGTAAACTTCATCCATCTTTGTGTACTTAGCAAAAGTTGTCTTGATGATGAAGATGTACCGGATCTCATGTTGTATGCTGATGTCCAACTGTAGAGCATCTAGGAATGCCTTGCCAATGATACTGCCTTGTATTCCTGAAAATTTCGAACTATCCTTAGCCACAGTGGCTAGTCTCTTTTTGTAATCGGGGAGTGTCATCAATTTGTCATTTATCACTCTCAGACCAGGAAGACCCTTCTTCTGTAGAGCCTCAATCTTGTTGAAAAACTTTTGCACTCCTAGGTCCATAGTCTGAACCTTTTCCTCTAGTTGTAGCATCAGTCCTCTCTTGGTCAGGACTCTCTTGACCTCAAGGATGGTCTCTGTTCTATCTTCAATTCTTAGATCTTCCAGCTCCTCTCTGGTTTTAGAATTTAGGAATGTGATGATTTCATTAGCCTCAGTGGACATCTCTCCCAGTTCTTCTCTAATCTTCAAAATGGCTTGTTTACTTCTTTGCACCAATTCATTTTGCTCAAACATAATTTGTATCATTGGCCATATTTCATTCATAGACTTGGTGATGTCTATCCGGAGACTTTCTTTGACTTCGACTAGTGTTTTTCTTGCTACTGTTTGCTTCCGAAGCTGTTGTAACTCTTGTTTGAGCTGGTCTGACACTTGTTTTTCCTTGGAGTAGCTGGTTTGGTAAGAATATTTGAGTTCCTGGAGGTTCTCAATCTCCTTTTTGAGCCTGTTAATCTCTGTTTCTTGCAGATTCATCTCTTCCATAGATTTAGCCAGTTCAACAGTCTTTTCCAGAGATGTCAGTGGATTTGCCAATGGAATTTCTTCTAGTGACGTTGTGCTCACTCATGAGAGGGGAATTGCACTCAATGGAATGACTTCCATGGGTTTTGACTGATCTTTCTCTTACACTATTTTCTCCATTTCAACTTCCATTTCCTTCAATTATGCATTCTGCTCCATGATCAACTTAAGCATCTCATCTTTTTCTCCTTCTGTCTTCGCCATTTCCTTTGCCTGGGAGTCTACTGTTGGTGGAAGCTTCAATTGTTTCCTTAGAGATTCTATGTCAGCATTTCTCTTCTTGATCATATCCTAGGCTCCTTTCACATTCAATGGATCATATCCGATCTTGAGGACCAGTTCCTCCAATGTCTTAATCTTGTTATCCTTGGCAAAGGATGATATTTTTTCCAACTTCAACTGCGTCTGGACATTATTCAGAGACACTTGTAACTTGGTGGTAGCAGTGGAAGCATCTGCCAATGTGGAGAAAACTATTTCTCCAGTTTGCCTGTGCAGATCCATTTGATCAGTTGGATGCACATCCTTAGTCTGGAATTCAAAAGTTTCCCTTTTGTAATCGGTGATTACCTTTGGGTCTGGCACCTGTGCTTGGAGAAATGCCATGTGCATTCTTCCCTTCTCAGTGTCGAATGCTGATAGCAGTCTGTGTTGTGCAGTCGACGTTTGCTTCCAAAATTGAGAATATGTGCTGCTGGTTAGCGTCTGATTCTTTTTCTTGATCAAATCGTATTTCTCGAAAATACTCAGCTTCAATCCTGTTTTGCCTGGTTGGTTGGCTAGTGGAGTATCTGTAGGCTTCTTTGGAAATACTAAGGTTATGATCTGCTTGCTTCTTGTATTAAGGAGTGACCGATCCACCTCCATCGTTGTAGTGGATGGAATTGCCTTTTCTCCAGCCGTGTCAGGAGCCTGAGTGGTTTTCGGCCTCTTTGTGTGCAATCAGAACTCCTCAGATGATACTTCAGTGATAGGAAGTGTCCTTCCTGGGCCTTTTCTCCTTTGGATCCTGTAGTGTAGTCGTCTGTGAAACAACGACCGAAGGATCCTATTGTTTTGCCTCAACCAATGTGTTTGGCTCCCATTTTGTCTGGTTTGCAAACTTCTCTACCTTAGGCCTAGATATGTGAACATACGGGATATTCTTATTTTTTATTCTCATCTCGGAAATTATCCCGCATGGATCATAGTGCCACGTGAAACTAACAAAAAACTTCATTTCTTTCAGCATCCTGTCTGCTTCCTCCCCAGTGCCTCGACTGGATCAGATGAAAGACCCAATCTTCCCTTTGATTCTGAGCTGATGCTTCTTCTTCAAAGACACAAAATGTATGTCGTCTGAGTTTATCATCTGCCTTCTGTATTCCAGGGCAAAAATTCTAACGGGTAAGTACTTGGGTAGTTTATATGGGGCCAACTCACACCCATAGACTCTGATCTTGGTATGATTTTGGTATAGGTACCAATCACCAGTCTTTGTAAGGTCTGAGAGATGTAGAATCCTCTAAACTTTGTCATTAATTCTGGGTTCGGGTCTGCCACTGAGCATACTCACCACTGGGTGGTAGAACTGTTCGATGAACTACTTGAAACTGAATTCTATGGAGTTATGTCTGAGCAGAGAAGTCCATGCAGTTACTGCCTGTGGTCTACCATACTCATCCATCTTCCGCATAGAAAAAGAAAATTTGTCCGCTTGGAAGAAAACAAACAAGTATGCCAGTATTGCGGAATACCGGAACATACCTTCTGTGGTGAAATTTATGAATTGTTCATGAATGTTGTCTGCCAAGAACATGTTGTAGTCGAACTGTGTAGTGGGTTTCTCATCGGTGGAGAAAATAGATAGAAATCCCAAAATGGGTTCATCTACCCATTGAGCTGAAAAATAACCAAGCAAGGTGCATAGTGACATGATGACCTGGTTTCCTTTTATTGAGAACAGGGAGGAAGGATAAGGGGGTTTTGTAGTGGGGAGATAAGTGGATTGTGGAAGAAAAAGCTCAAAAATCTGAGCTCTTTGAGGAAACAATAGCTTCTGGTAGAGCTCTGTGATGATTTCGAGGTTAAAAGGTGAGGCAGAGTCGGCTCAGGATATCTTCATCATTTGGTCGATGGTTTATGGTGTGATGAGGAAAATAATTTCCCCGGATGAGGACACAATGGCTCTCTGTTCAGGGATATAATGGGCTTGGCACTTGAGGGCGAATTCTGGGAAGTGGTGAATCTGGGGAAAAAGATATAAGGGTAGGTTGGACTCCCAGAGCCCAATTTTGTCACTCTAGTCTAGGAAAACTTCTTTAATTCATGACTGTAGGTTTGCGAAGTCAAAATCACATCTTGTGTCTGTGATTAAGTATTCTTTGTTGGCCAGAGGAATCCTATCGAGGTCGACAGGAGGTGGGAGAAAAGGATTCTCCTCACCTTCTGTTCTCTTTGACTTTGGCGCCATCACTATAACAATACCTGCAAATAAAACAAAGGTTAGCGGGGACGACTGTAGGTGTGGGAAGCTGATTGTAATGGAGAGGAAAACGAGGAAAATTCTCTGAAGCGACGACTGGGTAAATGGTGAGGGTAGTTTTGAGTGAACGGATATTCGTTGGGCGCGGGAGACAGGTCATCTGGTTAACGGATAAGTTAGCTAGTAATAAATGGCCAACGGGTCATTTAGAGCATGAGATGGCAGGTGATAATGACTGAAGTATACGGTTGAGTGACGTGGTGGGTATTGATTGGGGGAAAATACCATGGTGAAGGGACTTGCCACGGGTGAATGAGGGAGAAACACTGACAGAGTTATGGGAGGTGACTCTTACGGAAAAGGTGGATAATGACGTCATGAGGTGACGAGGTATGTCAGACAGTAATAGGCGGTGGGATTTGGGACTAATGGATTCATGCCATGTATAGATAGGGGGCCTACCAAAGGAAAATTCCATTCCAGACCCCCCCCCACCGTTAAAGGAAGATCTGCCGAGGAGGTCCGAAAAACACCATGATCCATTGATTTGCGCGCTTCCTTCTCAACCACACCTCTGTGCGCGATCTTTAAAACACAATCCGGACCCCCCCCCCCCTCCTTTA
>ML791932.1:249745-267016 GCA_009831015.1 Picea engelmannii
TTTTGAATCATCTTGTACTTGAACATTTAAGTGGGGTAAAAGGAGGTTGCCCCCTCGAAGAGGCTTATTATCTGAAATTATCTCTTTTTCAAGGCGTTGAGTACTTTTTCTGAGGTTTCTCTATGCTATATTGATATTTGGTTCTTAACAAGTTTTGCGAAAGAACACTTGGTCCATTTCGCAGAAATCGTCAAGGGGGAAATTGACTGTCAGAATCCTTCGTGGAGAAGTCGCGAAGTCGCGGAAGCCGTCAGATATCGCAAAGGAGCAAGAAAGTTATGGTCGAGAGAAATCGAAGCCATTGGATCACCCACATATTTCGCATTTTGGGGTTTTGTGAGTTGGAGAGTTGGAAGTTCAACATCAGGACTCACGAAGTCGCGAGGTTCGAAATTTCAAAAAAGGTGGGAAGTTATGTGTGGGACCCGCGTAGATGACGTGTCAAAATTTCGTCGTTTCACCATATCAGAGGGTAGGAGGTCTAGACTTTCATCCTGAAAGTCCCAAAGTCACGAGAAGCGAGGTCGTGAAGTAATCTAAGCCATTCATCGGAATAGGACAAGTGGCAGAGATCAGAGGATCTCGCAAACTTGGAGGTTCACCGAGTGAGAGCCCAAAATTTGGGTGCTCGAAGTTGCAAGAAGCGAAGCCACGAAGTGTCGAGGTTGCACATAAGAGACACGTGGAAGAATCGTGAGGTGGGCCCAGAAAGTAGACCAGCGAACACACGTCACATATTTGGAGGAGTCAACACCCTGTTGACCTCTCGCGTCTCGGGGACTCGGGAGATAAGGGAACGAAATCTCAAGCCTTCGACTCGCGAAGTCGCGAGTACAGAGAATGAGAGGAGAAAAGTCAAATCTCGCCTCTCGTGGATTCGAAAGGAAAGGTGCCAAAGGTTGAACCTTTGAACTCGCAAAGACACGAGAGGAAAAAGGTGCTAGTTCTTAGCCTAGCCGACGGTCGCACAAGGAGGGTGCTGACAAAGGGAGAGCTGTAACCATTTCGTGATATCGGGTATCACGAGATCACAGAGGAAGAGTTAGGAGCCACGACTCACGAACTCGCGAGATTGTGAGTTGCGAAAAAGGACCTATGGATCGATAATTTGCAGATTCCAGTGGGAATCAGAAGAGACGATATGGCTCAAGGGCATACAGAACGATCCTGTGAGTGGATATCGGCCCTGAGGGCCAATAGGTCTGCGTCAAATTGGTATCAAAGCCTGATTCTTGTTTGTATATTTCAGGCAAGAAAAGTGAGAAGGAATTTCAGCCATGTCGCCGAGGAGAAGAGACAGACAAACACCCGATCCGCCAGAGGATAGGGAGGTGTCAAGAGAAAGAGGTAGACAGGTGCTGAATCCAACCATGGAAAGAGATATACATGACCTACATGCCAGAGTCGTTGACATGGAAATAAACCAAAGGCGCAAAGCTGATATTGGAGATGTCAGTGAGTCCAAAAGCGAAGATGAAGATGGACATGAAGAATAAGAAGTCATAGCAGAAGATGCAGCAAATGAACACTTACTTAGAGATATTGCAAGAATGGGTGCAAGGGCCAAGATGGACATTCCATTTTATGAAGGAAACTTGGATGCTGAAGAGCTTCTAGATTGGATTAGAGATCTCGACACATATTTTGACTATGAAGATGTCGAAGAAGACAAGAAGGTCAAACATGTTGTCACAAGACTTAAAGGACATGCAACATTGTGGTGGGATGAACTGCAAGCTGACAGATGCTACCAAGGTAAGCAGAAAATCAAGAGTTGGGATAGGATGATTGCAAAGATGAAAGCGAAATTCATTCCCAGGGATTATCAAATTACTCTGCTTTGAAGAATGCAGAATTTGTGACAGAAGCTGATGACAGTGAAGGAGTACATTGAAGAGTTCTACAGGTTGAACATCAGAGCAGGTCATCATGAAAGTAATGATGAAAAGGTTTCCAGGTATATGAATGGCTTGAGATACGACATTCAGGATGAGATGAGCATGATGACCATCCAAACGGTGGAAGATGCTTATCAAATGGCTCTAAAGGCAGAAGAAAAGCTGAGTTGAAAACAAGGTCAAAGAGGCCGAGGCAGAAGTCAAGCCAGGGCAAATCAGTTGTCCAAGATAGAAATCAAAAGCCTAAGGAAGAATGGAAGAAACCTCAAACTGAGAGAGGTGGAAGCTCGCAGAGAAGGCAATATGCTGGACAGAGAAGGTAGTATGCTGATCAGAGAGGAGAGTATGTTGATAACAACATTTTTCCTCGTACTAGAGGTAGAGGAAGAGGAACAGGTGGAGTGATAACATGCTTCACGTGCGGAAAGGTCGGACACAAGTCTTATGAATGTCCAGACAAGAAAAAAGAGGAAGGAGAGACTCACATTGCCAAAGCACAAAGGAGAAATGTTGAGGCAGAGGATGTTGAAGGCAGAAGATCATTGATGATGCATAAAGCTCTTTTGACACCAGAGAAGGAGGTAGAGAGTTTGGTCCAAAGGAATAGACTTTTTCGGACTGCTTGCAAAACCAAGGATAGGAAATGTAAAGATATTGTAGACAGTGGTAGCACGGATAATATCATTTCGACAGAGATGGTAGAAAAGTTGGGGCTGGAGACGATTGATCATCCAAGCCCATACAAAGTTTCGTGGTTGCAAAAAGGACATCAGGTAAATGTCACTAAGAAATGTTTAGTTGAGTTTAGAATAGGAGGGTATAAAGATGAAATACTCTGTGATGTTATTCCTATGGATGTTTGTCATCTATTTCTGGGTAGACCATGGCAGTATGACAGGAATGTGATTCATGATGGGAGAATGAACACATACACCCTAGAGAAAAATGGGAGAACTCACATGCTGTTGTTGATCAAAGATAAGGAGGTGAAACCTGAAGTAAGCAACACTGTACTTCTCATGAGTGGGAAGGAACTTCTTACAGAGGTTAAGAAGAAGGAGAAACCACAATTCATTGTGGTCAGGAAGCCAAAGATTGTTTTAACCAACACAAGGGTAGATGATTTACCAGAAGAGGTTCAGGAACTTCCGGAAGAGTTCGTTGACATGGTAGTGGACGAACTACCTCGTTCGTTGCCACCGATTAGAAGTATAAGTCATAAAATTGATCTCATACCTGGAGCTATTTTTCCAAACAAAGCAACGTACAGATTGACACCGCAGGAGAATGAAGAGGTCAAAAGACAAGTCCAGGATTTGTTGGACAAAGGTTTGGTCAGAGAAAGCTTGAGTCTGTGTGTTGTTCCGATAGTACTCAGTATGAAGAAAGACGGAGGCTGGAGGATGTGCACCGACTCGAGGGAAATCAACAAAATAACTATCAGGTACAGATTTCCATTGCCAAGGATGGATGATCTGATGGATTGCTTGACTGAGGCCAATTTTTTTTCGAAGATTGATTTGAAAAGTGGATATCACCAGATTCGTATGAGAGAAGGAGATGAATGGAAGACAACATTCAAAACCAATGAAGGGTTATATGAATGGCTTGTCATGCCGTTTGGTTTAACAAACGCATCGAGTACTTTTATGATATTGATGAATGAAGTCCTGAAGGATTTCATCGGGAAATTTGTCATTGTGTACCTTGATGACATACTGATTTTTAGTAAAACAAAGGCAGAGAATATGAAACATTTGGCTACAGTGATGCAGAGGTTACAGCAAGAGAAGCTGCTAATAAATATGAAGAAATCCTCATTCATGAATATAGAGCTCATTTATTTGGGTTTTGTTATTTCTGCAGATAAGTTGAGGATGGATCCAGATAAGGTGGAGGTAATTAAGAATTTGCCATCACTGAAGAATATATTTGAGGTGAGAAGTTTTCATGGATTGGCTAGTTTCTACCAAAAGTTCATTAGGAATTTCATTGGAATTAGTCCACCGATGATGGACATAGTGAAGAAGAGACACACATCTTTTCACTGGATAGAAGAGGCTGAAAAGAGTTTTAATTTGTTGAAGAGAAAGATCATAGAACAACCAATCCTGGTGTTTCCTGATTTCCAAAAGACATTTCAAGTGAAATGAGATACAAGTGGATTTGCAATAGGGGCAGTCTTGAGTCAAGAAGACAGGCTGATAGCATACTTCAGCGAGAAGCTTAATGAAGAGAAAGTAAAATACTCCACGTATGACAAGGAATTCTATGCTATTATTCAAGCATTGAAGAAATGGAGACACTACTTGATTCCCAAGGAGTTTGTCTTATATAGTGATAATCATGCATTTCAATTTGTGACTCAACAGGAGAAGTTGAATCAAAGACATGTTAAATGGGTTGAATATATGCAAAATTTAACTTTTGCGATTAAAGATATTTCTGGTACTACTAACAAAGTTGTTGATGCTTTGAGCAGGAAATTTTTTCTATTGCAGTAGTTCAGAGTCAAAACATTGGGTTTTGATGATCTCAGGGACATGTATAGAGATGATCCATATTTTAAAGAGGCGTATGAAGCAGTTGAGAATCCAATTCTCAAGGATAGAAACCAATGGGAAGAATACATGATCCAAGAACGATTATTGTTTAAAGGGATGCGAGCAGACATCAAAATATTCGTGGACAGATGCAGAATTTGCCAGCATTCAAAGGGAAAGAGGCAGAATGTAGCCTTTTATCAACCATTACCCATACCTGAGAGGCCATAGGATGTAGTCAGCATGGACTTCATATTGGGGTTGCCAAGAGCACAAAGAGGGTTTGACTCAATCTTTGTGGTGGTGGATAGATTTTCCAAAATGGCACATTTCATTCCATGTCAGAAAACCAGTGATGCAACTCACATTGCGAACCAATTTTTCAAAGAAGTCATTCAACTTCATGGCTTGCCAAGGAGCATAGTTTCGGATCGAGACACTAAGTTCATAGGACACTTCTGGAGAACCTTATGGAAGAAGATGGGAACAAACTTTTCGTTTAGTTCAGCTTATCATCCTCAGACGGATGGACAGACAGAAGTTGTGAACAGGAGTTTGGGAGACTTGCTGAGGAGTTTGGTGATAGAACACCACAGCCAGTGGGACAACATATTACCATAGGCGGAGTTTGATTATAACGACTCACTTAATAGGAGCACAAGACAGAGTCCATTTCAGATTGTCTATGGCATGCAGCCGAGAGGAATTTATGAGCTGAGAGATTCATAACAGAATGGGACTAGGAGTGCTAGTGCAGAAGATTTCGTAGAGGCGATGAAGGAGCTTCACAGCCAGGTGAAGGAGCGATTGAAAAATTTGAGCCAAGAATATAAACACAGGGCAGATCAATGCAGGAGAGAACTTCAGTTTGAAGTTGGAAATTTGATCCTTGCACATTTGAGAAAGGAAAGGTTCCTGAGAGGAACATATCATAAACTCAAGATGAAGAAAATCGGACCATGTAAGGTCTTGAAGAAATTTGGGGCGAATGCATATGAGATTGAATTACCCGATGGAATAAAAATTTCTCGGATATTCAATGTCTCGAATTTGTACCCTTATAAAGCTGAGGAAGCAGAAGCAGGAAATCAACAGCCAGAGGTTCAGTGGACAAAACAAATGCCAGTTGCAGAGAAGCCTCAAATGGAGCACATACTAGACAAAAGAGTTGGTAAGACGACCAGGCGAAAAGAATACTTTGAATACTTGGTCAAGTGGAAGGGCCATCCAGTTGAAGATGCTAGCTGGGAGAACGAAGCTGAAATCCTGAAGCATGGACAGACCGTGCGCGAGCTCATGGATAGGAGCCCATGAAAATTTTCAAGCGAGGGAGTATGATGCAGGAGCATCGCAAGGACGTGCAAACATAGCCAGCAGCGAGCCAGTGTGGAGATAAGAGACAACTGGAAAAGCACCGAGCACATTTTTTGAAAATGTTTTGAAATATTAATGAAGTCATTAAGTGGAGGCATGCTTGTATTATTGTAAAAGGACCTTGAGCGATTTGCTCTCGTCCATAGTAGATAGGATCCTTTATGTGTAATGAATATAGGTAGATAGAATTTAATGCTTAGATTAGACAGTTAGAGCACAAGAGGGAAACAGGATATAGAGACCCTCATTATTTATTTGTATTATTAGTGTGTGAAGATGGAGCATAGAGAGGAGAAGAAGCAGAGAACTGTGTAGAAGAATTCTATGTACAGAAGTTCTAGATTAATACAAAAAGATTTGATTCAGATTCATGGTGTTGGGATATTCTCTGTGTATGTGTTGTTGAATGTTATTCTCATGAATGTTTTACTCTTTCTATTATGCATTTGTTGTTTATGCCGTGTGTGTATGACTTCTTGTTAAATGTCTGAAATCTAAGAGAGAGAGAGTAAGGGAAATGAGTTTCAATTGTTTCTCTATCTGAGCAAGAGTTCCTGCAAGGAGTGCAGTTGAGGAGTGCGTCGACAAAGGGTTCATAGGGTTGTCTCTGAAAGCTCAGATAGGATAGATTTTGTTCTCATTTCCTTAGAAGTGTAGTTAGGCAGAGGAGTCGTGCAAAGTGTGCACAGGCCGAGAGTAGTTCAGGGTTTGTAAGACCTGAAGGACTGTTGAGAGACTGCTGCTGCAGGGAGTGCGTAGGGTCAAAGTACTTCAATTCTTTGGAGTAATTGAAGGATTTGTTGCAAGGAGTGTGTGCAGGAGTCTTCTTTAAGACTCGGAGTTGGAGAAATCTCAAGAAAGATAGGGTCTTTGCAGTTGTAGATGAAAAGCTCAGGAAGTTTAGTGATTTGAAGTATTGGAAGAAGGCGCAGCGATGTCGTTTCGCGGGTGGACAAGTTTTGCGAAAGAACACTTGGTCCATTTCGTAGAAATCGTCAAGGAGGAAATTGATGGTAAAAATCCTTCATGGAGAAGTTGCGAATTCGCGGAAGCTGTCAGATCTCACAAAGGAGCAGGGAAGTTACGGTCGGGAGAAATCAGAGTCGTTGGATCACCCACATATTTTGCATTTCGAGGTTTCATGAGTTGGAGAGTCAGAAGTTCAACATCAGGACTCGCGAAGTCGCGAGGTACGAAATTCCAAAAAAGGCAGGAAGTTCTGTGTGGGACCCATGTAGACGACGTGTCGAAATGTCATTGTTTCAGCATATCAGAGGGTAAGAGGACGAGACTTTCATCCTGAAAGTCCTGAAGTCACGAGAAGCAAAGTCGTGAAGTAATATAAGCCATACATCAAAAGAGGACAGGTGGTAGAGATCAGAGGATCTTGCAAACTTAGAGGTTCGCCGGGTGAGAGCCCAAAATTTGGGTGCTCGAAGTTGCGAGAAGCGAAGACGCGAAGTGTCGAGGTTGCACATAAGAGACACGTGGCAGAATCGCGAGGTGGGCCTGGAAAGTAGACCAGCAAACACACGTCACATATTTGGAGGAGTCAACACCCCATTGACCTCTCGCGTCTCGGGGACTCGGGAGATAAGGGAACGAAAGCTCGAGCCTTCGACTCGTGAAGTCGCAAGTAGCGAGAACGAGAGGAGAAAATTCAAATCTAGCCTCTGAGGGGTTCAGAAGGAAAGGTGCCAAAGGTTGAACCTTTTAACTCGTGAAGACACGAGAGGCGAAAGGTGCTAGTGCTTAGCCTAGCTGGCAGTAGTGCAAGGAGGGCGTTGACAAAGGGAGAGCTGTAACCATTTTGTGATCTCGAGTATCGCGAGATCGTAGAGGAAGAGTCAGGAGCCACAACTCACGAACTTGAAACATTGAGAGTTGCGAAAAAGGACCCGTGGATCGATAATTTGTAGATTCCAGTGGGAATCGGAAGAGCCGATCCGGCTCAAGGGCATATAGAACAATCCTATGAGTGGAGCTCGGCCCCGAGGGCTGATAGGTTTGTGTCATACTCAAAATAGATTCTTGAAATTTATATGGAAAGGTGAAACTTATAAACTATATGGATTTTAAACATTAAATAACAAAATAATTACTTCAAAATGAAAGAAAAATAGTAGAACAATGACCAAACTATCATGGTTTTCCTCTAGAGAGAAAGAGTGGCAAGTGGACAGAGTTGGAGGTATAGAGAGAGAGAGAGACAAATAGATTCTCTCTTGGTTACCAATAGATTTCCACTAGGTTAACAATTGAGTACTTTTGGTAGGTTACTAACCAAAATTTTGGTTAGAGGTTACACACACAGATATGTGCTAGAATGATATTGTTGTTACCTTTCCATCCCCAATAAAAAATTAACTCATGAAGAGTCCTAATCAATAGTCTTCTCATGAAAAGAAAACATGTCAAAAGTGGAAATTGGTCCTATGTGGGGTAGATACGAAATTGTCCTCTCTGACACTTGAGCTAGACCCAATTAACATATCCAATTAAAAGTCACAACTCATTACTTGACTCACCCTTTGACTTGTGTTTTGAGAAGTCATTTATTTTGTAAAACAGTTTTCATTATCAATTACTAATCTTTATTGAAATATATCTTTGTAAATTTTTATATACAAGTATATTTTCTCCACAAGTGCATGATGGAAACACAAATATGTGGAGATCAATCATGATATTAAAGTAATTTGAGTACCCAAATTAAACATTTCCTAGGAATCATAAGTAATTGTGTAAGAAGTCAAATAGTCAATTAGGTCAGAGTGTGACTAAGTACTAAGTTTTGTTGGGAAGTTCCACTAGGAGAGAACCGACCTAATATGGAAGTGATAGATTTACTGAACTATGCATAATTGACTTGAAGATCACATTGATGGACAATTAATGGAAATAATGGATGTATGTTTCTAGAACATGTCAACAAAAACCTAAAAGGTTCTAAGAATGTTTATTGGTCAATTGGTCAATTCTTCATGTAGTATGGTCTATGAGTAGTTGAATGATTGAGAACAAAGTTGATAGAGTTCTTGGTAGAATAGCACTCAACGTTACCATGGAATATATCAATCCTAATGGTTTCTTTGAGGGTGCATATATTAACCTCAATGAATTGACAAAATGTACAAGGGATTACAAGATCAAAAGCAACATGTGTATGGTGCATTGACAATAACTATTGAACCAATTCATTGTCATTAGGAAGTGGGCATCAAATGACATGTAGAAGTTGAATTGATTGTTCAAGTGGCATGTAAAGAAGAGGAACAATTGTAACTATCTCTTAGATATGGGCCATAAGAATATAAATTGCTAGAGATTGAGAGAGGGAGGTAGAAGTTTGAAGATTACAATTGAGAAAGGATGCAATTATAGGTGATTTGAGTGTTGGGATGGTATGTGGCATGGGACATTTAAAAATTTAAATGTGTGAGCTCTATAAGACATTCATTTGGAATCCTCATGGAATTTATTAGCTACAATCGTAAAGTATTATAATTGATATATGACAATACAATGTAGCATAGGTCATTTTAAAGTATAATATTTTTCTAATTTACATAAATAACCACAAGTAAATCTTATAATTTTTTAATTCTAATAAATGTTAGAATTTTTACTTTTAGTAATATGGGCATATGTTGAGAACAAGACTATGGTATATACTAAATTATGTGATGTAACATAATCACAAAATAAAGTGGATTGACACACTTCTAAAATGCCATAATACCATAGGTAAATATTATGGAAACACAAAAATATAATTATATTTGAAAATATGTTTCCTAGCCTTGGCAGAGTGTGTACTTGCATCCTACAGGACTTGGGAGAGTACAAACCTGTCTAGAAGTTAAATAACTTAAAGATTGGTATACCTCCTTGTTTGGATTGGGATTATGCAGTAGGGTTCTTTGATGGAGCCTCATAGGACATGGGAAAAAAAAGTGGGGCAGGGTCTGTTTTAAAATGTCCAGCCTTAGGGACCTTCAATATGAAAATGAACTGTGGGTATGGGACAAATACAAAAGGAGAACTGTTAGCCTTATGGTGCATGTTGTATTTTGCAAATGTATTGAAGGTTATAATATTAATGTTGGAAGGTGATTCAAAGTTCATTATTGACTGGTTCAATAATGATAATAATTTACAGGCACTCTCTTTGCAGCCATGGATGGAAAAAATTAGGATTGTGTGGAAGTTTTATTCAACTAAAAGCACATCACATTATATAACATATAACAAGGTTGCAGATCATATGTCCAAGGAAGCACTACAGCTGGATGAGGAAGGTGTTTTTTTTACAAAAATCACAGATAGTCTTACAAGGAACTATGAAAAAGTGTCTACAAGATAAAGAATATTGGTACAAGGGATAATGACAGGCTGGATATTCACTGTAATAGACTAGTTAATGTTTCTTTTGTGTTTTGATAATTTTGTAAACAAGGTACTAACATGAAGGTAATTGTTGTTGTATTTGGTTTTAGAAACGTTTTGGTGAAGGTTAATTGATGGGAACAGTCATGAACTAAAGACAGGCTAATTTAAGTTGTAATGTCCTCTTGGGAACAGATTTATTATATTAACTATTATAAGATATTTTTCTTTCTGAAAAAAAAATATTATAAATTTTTACTTATAATGTTATGGGCCTAAGTTGAACAAAGCAATGTCGTGGCCATGCCAACGGCTTTGCCACGAGGATGGGCCCCCATGGCCAAGTCACAGTCCACTGGACTATGACTTGGCTGCGAGGGCCAAGCCCTATGGACAAGTTGTTTGGGTGCCCACGACATTGCCCTATTCGGCCACCTAATTAACTAAATTTTAATTTAAAAAAATAAATTAAATTTCTGAAAAAATAAAAACTAAATTTAAAACTAAAACTAAAATTAAAATACAACTAAAACTAAAACTAAACTTAAAATTAAAAATTAAAATTAAAAACTAAAACTAAAACTAAAATTAAAATTAAAAATCAAAATTAAAAATTAAAATTAAAAACTATAACTAAAACTAAAATACAAATTAAAATTAAAAATTAAAAACTAAAACTAAAACTTGGATAAATACCTGAAACTCGTCGACCGCTCGCCAACATGACCATTGCGCTACCCCGACGACTGCTCACCAACAAACCTCTCGCCGACAGAACTTTCGCCAACATACCTCTCGCCGACAGACCTCTCGACAACAAACCTCTCACCAACAGACCGCTCGCCAACAAACCTCTCGTCGACCACTCACCAAAAGACCTCTACTGCCAAACACTCACAGACTCACAAACACACAATAGCTCATAGACGCCCACACTCACAATAGCTCACAGGCGCACACAGACGCACACAAATGCCAACAAAGTTGGAAAAACATTCCAAAACCGATGTGTGGTTGATATATAAACATTATTTTGGTCGAAAGATATTTCGGCCGAAATAATCTTTCAGCCAAAATATTGCTCGGACAAAATATCTTTCGGCCGAAAGAATGTTTTGGCCGGAATATCTTTCGGCCGAAAACATATTTCCAGATGGAAAAATTCATCCAAATAAATTTTTACACGCAAATCGAGGGTGTCGTCACTATACCGTTCGATTTAACGTTCCACTTTTCGGTCGAAAACTAATTTGGCCCAAAAAAATATCTTTCGACCGAAAAATAATATTATTTCAATCGAAAACATGTTTTTCGGAATTTTGGAGATCTGATTGTCACGAAAGTGTTACCCACCTCTGTGATTTCACCCATCCCATGACTTAGAAAAATGGAATTCTGACTTAATATTGTAATGAATTTAAGCCTTGGCCCAACTAGTATGTAATCAATAAAAAATCTACCCGTTTTAGTTAAAAATAAAAATAATTCCATGAAATTTCTTATATATAGATATATATTAAAGAAAAATTATTATTATTTTCTTTTATTTTCTCTTCATTTAAATATAATATATATTATTATTATTATTACATTTACTATCGTAAATATAAAACATGGTTCATCGAAAAAAAAAAATCTCTTTGTAAACGATTCATTCCTTAACGGTCTTTTTCATAATATATATATATATATATATATATATATATATATATATATATATATATATCAATTATATATATACTATATATATCAATTATATATATCAATTATATATATACTATATATATCAATTATATATATCAATTATACATTTATACTATGTTGCACGAGTTTCCTAAAAGTGGGAACTTTGGGAATGTGGATATGAGTGTCCGAAATGAGTGGAAGTTTCCCTCAAATTTACATAAAACTTGAATTTGGGAGTGGCAATTATATATATTAAAAAAATATAAAAAATATTTTAGATTACAATGATACTTTAGATTACAATGTATAGAGATATTAATACATTTTAAATCATATTTCAATAAAATTGAAGGTCAATCGAGGACGATAATGTTTCTGTTGGTTGTGGAGCCTGATTATGTTCCTGATTCAGAGGTCCTTGTTTTTCAGTTGTGTTTATACCCCATGAAGACTTTACACCCCATAAGTATGTACACTCTTCCACGCCAGGGAGTGCAGAGGAGGGGTACCCCCTCTGCGGGGTCTGGGGGGTTCGAGGGCAAGCGGGGGTTTGGGGGCGAAGCCCCCGAAGGAAAAATTGCCTTGTAAATGTATATTGTAATTTCATTGTAAATCTGGACCGTTCATTATAAGGTCGCAGATCTAACAGTAGAAATTATGTTAGGTTTTTTTCCCTAGAAGGCAACCCTCTGTTATGAGGGAAATTTATTGCGGCTATGCATTATGGTGAGTATGGTATTCTAAGAGAGGAGACTGTGAGAGAAAGAAGAGGAAGTTACAACGGGTTTTGTTGTAGGTTGTATCCCTTCATTTGCTGGATAATAATAAAGGAAGGACCTGGCAATTTCTCTGGTGGGCGTAGCCCACACTGGGTGAACCACGTAAATCTGTGTCTCTTTTGTATTGTGTATCTTCTGTGTTTTGTTTCCGCATTTGTTTTATTTTATTGCTCTGTGGTCCTTTTTTTCTAACAGTTTCTCCTATTGCAACAACTACAATATTAAAATTACTAATTTAGTTTGTACTAATAATTATATGAATATATTTAACACAATACTGAAACTTTAATATCCATAAATATTCCATTAAAAAATGAGAAACAAAATTGAAAATACATATAAACAATTTTAACATCTTTTTAAAATTAAACTTTACATATATAAACTTTAAACATCTTTGAAAATTTGAAGCATTATTCTTTTTTTATTGGAAAAAACAAAATAGTACTACTATTCTAATATGAAAATACAGTAAATGTCAATGATATGGTTGGTTGATATCAACTATAGAGTGGAGCATTGATTTATTCGACTTTCATGTTTAGTTTGGGCTTGAAGGAAAACCTACATGCATTAAAATTTTTCCATATCCACAACTATAAAGTGAGTATCATTAAGTTTTTTTACTTAATTAATTTTTGAAATAATTTTTACCTGTAGTTTAGTCTTAGTTTTATAGTGATATTTTGAATAAATATAATGAAAATATTTGTAAGAAATTATGTATTTGTAGTAATGGAATAAATATATTTACATTTTAATTTAATATAATTCTAATTTAAGCTCCCAAGTTCCCAAAAGAGTTCCCAACCAATTGGGGATGTAAAAAACACTTCCCTAATGAAAAATCCTTGTCACTCAATGAAGAATATTAATAAGAGAGATTTGTCATTAACTGATAAGTTGTAATGAAAATATTCAAAATACCTTTGACAATTAGGTGATGTGTATTCACTTCCAATGACCCTATTCTACCTCTTCCATCCTTCATTTCAAAGTAAGAATGGAATGAATGAATATATATGTTTGATGAAATACATATTTCAAAAAATCCATCGTATATTTTTTTATTTTGTGAATAGTATTTAGGGTAAACTATTCAGTTACAGTTTCGACAACCTAACTTAATAGGGACATTAAGTGAGGCCTATAATATTCATAGAGGTATCCAGCCCAAAAAATTAACCCTGCAACCTCTTACACGTAAATCATAACACTCAATCGAAACCGAATGGAGCTCACACAATGGAGTGAGGTGGTAATAGCTAGGGTTTTTACTTAGCCACTCATGCAAGCCAACCCCTAGCTATTCTTGGTGTCCTGACCTTGCATGGCTATCCAATTATCCTCAGGCATGAATTTTAGGAATACTTCGATGGTAGCAGCAATGTCTTCCTCACCCCTAATTGGTTGTCCCTCCCCTAGCAACTCTGACATTCATATGGTGGTGGCATCTTCAATTTCGGTTGTGTCTTCCTTGTTTGACAAAAAAAGGTATTCCTACACAAGACGAACATATTAAGCAACAACTCACACAAACAAATCAAAGATAAATACATTGATGTTATTATGTGGTTAAAACCATCGAAGAGGGAAATAATCCACGACCCCAACCAATATGGCCATTTGATGCAATACATTAATGCAAAAGGAAAATATTTTACAAGAGAGTTTCTCACAATTGATTGCCAGCAAATGGCCCTCCATGCTCTTTAAATAGATATCATGGACCAATCAGGTGTTAAACCATGAATCAATATAGTTGGTAAGATTAAGAATAATATGAGTCATTGGATAGCTCTATGTTTAGGACATATCGTGACCATAAAATTGCATAACTACAAATGCATATTAAAGAAACACGCTTTTACCTAAAGACACCTTAGACCAAGTTGATCTTGACAAACTCCTAAGTGTCTAAATATCTTAACATCCTCTCTTAAGAACATCTTGGGATAGTATTTAAGGATTTACAAAGGTGACACAATAGGAGAAGGAAGGAGGCATTAAAGCCTATCCCCCCTTAATGACAACTTCCTCGACTCCTAACATCGATCAAGGTTTGGAAAAAGTTTCTTTTGAAGAGGCTTTGTGAAAATGTGTTTCACCCCTTATGGCAACTTAAAAGTGAAAAAATAGAACCATAATAAAAAAAAATGAATATTTGGATAAATAACGGAAGAAAAAATAACATTAACTAGGGTTTTGAGTATCTTTCATGGTGATGTTAGGCATGTGGAAGTGATCATATTGTCCATTCTACATTGATTGTATCCTAGTTGGATTATCAAGCCAATGGTCCTTTCACCATAAGGTAAGGCTTAATGGCCTCTCATGACCTATCTCTCATTTTACATGATAGTTTGTTTGAACTTATAGATCTTGATGGCACCTAAGACTCCTTAGAAGTTCATCCTGAAGGTATGCCATGAATTAATGATGAGACTATTCCTGACTCAGATATTGAAAATTTTGATACTTAATATGATATTTTTTGTGAATTGTTTGAATAAATATCCATATTGGGGTACTTTGTGGGTAAAGTTCCTCTTGAGGTAATTATAAGAATATATATCCATAATGATTGGGAACCATTTGGATATAAATCTATTCACATGTTCCAAGAAAACATTTTTCATAACACCTAGGTCTACAAGAATACCTTGATAGTCATGTACTAGTGGTCCCATGACTTCTCAGCTTATTGGAATTCCCAAATATCATTCTTTTCCTAGGTAGACTTCCCCAACATGTCAATGCATTTCTATCCAGTCATTCAATGAATTTTTTCCCCTCCAAGGGGAATCATTTTTTAAAAGACCAAAAGTTTCTTTAATCCTAGGTCACAAAGTCATTTATGTTTTCATGTCAACCTATTGAAGGACATTAAGTAATTCATCTACATTTGGGTTGGTAGACATGTTCATCACCAATGATTTTACTATATTAACTAGATTGATTCCTATTTCCATTACTAAATCTCATATAATCGAATACGGGAACTGTTTTCTTATGACCTAGTACAATGTTAAAATATCCCCACCAACTCAGAAAACCCCCACGACCTAAGCCTCTCAAGCTCCCCCAAAAGTGAAGGTGCATAGACATAAGGTGAAAGGGAAAAGGGGAAAATGAGGCTAATAACTAACATGCAAAGAATATTATCACCAATCCAACCATCAGGAAGGCCTCTTTCATGGTCAATCCAAATAGTCATGTAGCTCTAATTTATTTCAAGTCCTAGGATCCTACATATGGGACTGGGTAGTTGGTGTAATGCCCCATATTTTGGCCTTAGGTAGTTAAATTTTTTATTTTTCTCATCTTAGTAATTCATTGCTTAACAACTATTTGGACTCAACAATATTGATATAGACATGTGACAAGTGTACCTCTGGACCTATTTATGTGTTGCATAATATTATTGTTATATGCTCATGATGATGATAACTCTTTGATTTTCTTAAACATGCAAATTAAGATGTGAAATTTAGGTACACGGATAATGATTCAAAGTTATGTTGAGAATGCATAACAGATGTAAGACATGATAAAAATAAACATACATTTCTTAATTGAACGTCAATACAGATATGGATTCTTATATAAAATTATGATGTATATACATGGATATGAGTTATTGGTGAACTAACCTACAGGTTGGCGAGCTATGTGATAGCCAAATGACTACAGTGATGAGGTAGCATGGATGCCGTAGACATCAAGAAGATAGCGTATTCTATAAAGTTATAATTATTATTTAATTTATGATTCAAAATATTACTATGACTTGTGGTAAGTGTGGTTTTGACAGGACACACTACTTTCCCAGAGTGGTTGTTTGATGATGTGACTCTAAGAACAGTAGTTGCACAGTATGGCTTGATGTAGGGTGTTGACCCTAGTTCTATAAGGAGGGGTGGAGGTATTTTCGATCGTTTATCCTCCAAAACCTAGAGTCGTGGGAGGGTTGTGTGAAGTCACGCTCCCCTAGACGTGTGATGATGATTGCTAGTTGTGTTAACCCTAGTTCTATGAGGAGGGGTGGAGCTATTTCCCACCGTTTATCCTCCGAAACCTAGAGTCGTGGGAGGGCTGTATGAAGTCACGCTCCCCTAGACATGTGATGGGGACTGATAGTTTCCTGTTGGGGAAGCTTGGTCGAGATGTATGACACTTCCACTTATGGGTTCTATCTGGAGTTAGGTCAATATAGTTGACGCTACATCTTAGTCCAACAGAGGAAAGGATAGGATGGAAGATGGAAGTAGGTTAGGAAGGAAGGATGCTTCGATGTTAGTTGAGAATACTGATTGGGGATTAGAGATGCCACTATTGTTTTCTCACTTGATTCCTACCATGTTTAAAACCCTCTTTGATTTCCTATTGATATTTTAAGTGTGACAATGAGTTATTGATGAATTATTGTAATTTAGTTCATTAAGATTATTAAATGATGCATTACTTGATCTTTTGTCCTACATGTCTTGGTGATCATATAGGAACTATGCACTAGAGGCAATGATTGTTTATCGTTAGTACATACATGAGATATGTGTCTGCTAGCTACGCACACATACCCTACCCATGTACACTAGTATA
>ML791932.1:301686-318135 GCA_009831015.1 Picea engelmannii
AATGAAAATGTCTCCTTGGTATATATAGGAGACTAGGAGGTATAATTACAACTAATGGAATAAAGCCGACATAAATAAAATAACATTACTAATCTAATATGCCCCAATTAAGGGGTAATGAGCCAATATTAGGGCTTAACAGGGGGGTTCTCCCTATTGATAAAATATTGAATTAGTTATGGGCGTAGAATCCATTGTGTTCACAATGTCGCTGCATTGAAACCTTGAAAATTATATTTTGTGTTTGTCTACTTGTTAAGAAGGCTTGAGCCTGGGTTAAAGTTGCATGTCAGTAGCTTCTTTTATCCTTCTTATCCTAGAAAGTTCACTCCTTATCTAATGATGATGTGGTGTCTCACTAGTTCTCTTGTTATGATGTTGTGTCAATACATGATAACTTGATTTTGCAAATTGAAGTACAGTGCTACAAGGTGTGGCTTAAGATATAGCACTTCTAGTAGTTATTAGATCATTGGCATGAATCCCCATACACCATGAGCAAGGTGCCTCTAAACCCACCTAGCATGTACACTCCTAGGGTATTCACTTCATGAGAGAGAAAATGAAATGAGACCCCTTTATCCCCTCTTATTCACAAGCAATTCCTATGCTAACATTAGCAATTTCAGAGGGACATAATCCACCTAAATCCCCACTGATAAGTGGGACCCTATCGATCCCACTAATGTTGATCCTCTTACTATAGGCTAGGGGAAGACCCATAACAACCATGGTTGGCTTCCTCTTATGGTTAACATTGTCACTCTTTAGCATGTGTTTTTATGTTGAAGGCATAATCCCTTTATGGATGAATATTTACATTTTCTTAGGTTGTTTTTTGCATTAGCCAACCTTATTTTTTTCACTTGTGACTTGATTCCAAGATGTGATGCTTTGGCTTGTGCATTGAGCATTTAAACTTGCACAATTGTGAGGTCTCCTTGGAGTGAAGGACATAATTTCTTAGCAATTTCCTTTCTTTGATTCTTCATTTTTTATGCATTGTACTTTGGAGGGCTAGTTTCCCATGATATTTTCCATCTTTCCTCTTTTCTTAATGTTCATTCAGTAGATGCATTATAAAATGGGTACCTAACATGGCCTTGTTGTTGGGACCCATTCTTCATTTACACCCTAGTAGTGTTCATGGGGGGGTGTTGGATATACTACACACCCACCTAGTGATTATTTTTCCTATTTTGTCTAGTCTAATGTTGAGGTAGATGAGAATATTGTTTCCCGTGAATATTCCATGTTTTTTAAGGAATCTCCTAAAAACAGGGGTGCCTTCCCTCTTTAGTTGTGACTTAGTTAAAGTGAAGATTGTATCGATAGTTGTTACACATGATTTTGGTCACTTGGGTGATGTCTCAACAATGATGTATTTAGGCTCCCAATAAGGACTTTTTGCCTGAGAAAAGTGGCTCTTGTCTTCTTCCAAAAACATATTTTCAAGATGAGTTCGCAGGCTGCCTATGGTCTAGGGTGTGAGAATCCCTCATTCTCGCAGGACACCCACACTTAGGGTGCGAACTTCTTGCAGTCTGCTCCATATATAGGGTGCGAACCTGTTTTTAAGCTTGGAAAGGAGAAGAGGTCTCGAGGGTTCTAGAAGGGAATCTTCTAGAAAAT
Source organism: Picea engelmannii (assembly GCA_009831015.1). NCBI lineage: Eukaryota > Viridiplantae > Streptophyta > Pinopsida > Pinales > Pinaceae > Picea > Picea engelmannii. Next base: position 303,319 of record ML791932.1, read on the forward strand.
GAGTTGGCATTCACATAGTTGTCATTCTACTGACTTCTCAGATTTGATGGGATCATCCTCATCCATGTAACCATCTCTCATTCTCCTATATATTGAAATGTTTCTCATGGAAAAGGTTAAGCAAGATTGAATGAAGAATTGGTGAAAGAATTGTGTGAAAAACCCTGTTTGGATAGAAGCTTGAAGGCTCTATTTGGTCTATCAAGAAGAATTGGATCTTCTTCATGCAAGTACAGAGAAATTGTGTGTGTTGGAACAAAGGGTCACTGAAAGGAAGCTTGCAACATCAAGGAGATCAGGTTGTATCTTCTACTTTCAATTAATATGATACAACGGCATGTCCCTTTCCCATAAAGTCACTCTTACTTTACTGTGTAATTTCTTGATCATACACATAAGTTGACATTGAATATACTTTGCTATCTTCACTTTGGTTGGTTTGTGTTGTCTTGGACTTGACTTCACGAGAGCACCGGAGCAAAGCGGGAACAAAAGGAAGAAATATAAAGGTATGTCACTTATTCCTTCCTATTAGTAGATTCAATGATTACAACTTAGGGAAAGAGTTGTGTCCTGTCCTATTTTGTTCTAGATCTAGGTGGATCTAGGGAGATCTGTTAGTGTCCACACCTACCGATTTTTCCAATAACAAAATTGGCGACTCCACAAGGGATGCAACCCATTTTTGGTGGTTTTTGGTGGTTTTTCCTTGTCCATTTGCTCTTAACTTACCATTTTTCATTTCCATCAATCTCTGAGTCTTGAGGAGACCTTGATAGACTCCCTGGGTCCAGAAGTTCCTTCAAAAAAAAATTCTTTTTTCCAAATTTTTCTTAGTTTCATGCCTTCTCGCACTGCACCCTTCTGTAGCCTGCGAGAACCACTAGAGTTCGCACCCTGATGTTCAGTCCAGTGCGAACTTCTCGCACTCTGCTTGTGTCTAGCCCATGATAATCCTTGATTCTTTCACTGTACACCACTGCCAGCCTACGAACCCATTTGCAATTTTTTTGGATTAAGGTTTTTTGTATCCTCAGATGCCCAGATTTGTATGTGTGTCTGAAAATAACTTCTCTAGCCAGTGATTGATTGTTTCTTGATTTCGAATTTCATGAATGATTAGTCTTCGGAAATCGAAAGCTCTTCTTGTTCATTTTTTCTCAACTGTTACCTCTTGACCTTTTCTTAACAAGGATATAATCTCTGGTTTTGAAATCCGAATGCTTGTTTGGTTGGGAGACGGTGATCGGTTTAAAAGTTGGGATTAACTGTCTTTTTCAATTGCTCGTTACTTGGAAAATTGTTGCCCAAATGCATTTGAAGAGACTAGTCTTGTCTGTTTGTTATTTTTGTCTTCATTGAAAGATTGGTTTGGTTTTTTTTTTGTATATTGTTTTTTCATCGATTGCTAGTTTTTCTTAGTTCCACCACTATTGTTTGGTTTCTAGTGAAAATTAAAAAACATTTTTCTTTTTAAGCAACTTTTTATTCGAAAATATTGGCGTTCAATTTTTGAAATAGAACGAATAGAGTATTGGCATTGTTCATGATTGATTGATGTTGCATTTCAAAGAAGATCATATATCGTAGTTCAAGTTGTTCCAGAAAACTCCTCTTTCCCTCCTGTAAATAGGATTCATTGAACAAAAAAATTGTATCATTCATTCCTATATATGCATTGTTGGGTCAGAGCCTCACACAACATCGGTTTCATTTCCGTCTCCTTTGAGTAACAACAACCTTTAATAATATTGCGCAATTTTTAAAATTTAACTAGTAACTCTTTTCTAGGACTCTTTTACACCAACATTAGATAGGCTAGAGCTTTGGAATAGGCAGTGAGATACACTCTCCAAAGTACAAAATACTCTCTCCAAAGAACAAAACACGCAATAGCATCTTGTGGTAAGGAGTGTCAAATTCCATTTGCAGCATTTTTTCCTGGGAAGCCCTTCTCACACAAGGGTCAAACCCGAGGTCGCATTGAGATTGACAGAGTTACTCACCCTGCTTTGTCGATATCGGTGTAGAGATTGCACGTATTATGGGGGTCACTTGAAGGTATACCCACAATGATGAGTGGAAGCCTCTCAAGCTGATTTTGGGATAGATACCCTGCCCTTACGTGTGGATCGGACTTTCGACTATTCCCCCAGGATTTATTGTTGTTGGTGGTAACCTTAGTGGCCTATCTTCTTAGGGTCTTACACAAGGTGACTATGAAGGGGAAAGTATTCACGGTACCTGGAATCGACGTTGGCCAAAATCACTCGGGCTCCTTGGAGGGTATACCCACGATTATGTGTGGGAGCTTGCACCAGGGTGTAAGTCTGTTAAGCAGGTCGTCAATGTAACTTTTCCACCCTAGCCCAGCCCCTTCTTGTCTCGTCGTTGCGACGTTGGATTTCATCACCAACTAGTGACTTTAGAATTATAATGTCTTGTTTGCTTGGTTTTGCTTCCTAGATTTTTACTAGTGCATGTTGTTTGTTTACCCAAGTTGACCATAGAATTTCCCCTGTAAGTTTCTAGATTGATCACAATTGACCCTCCACGTCGTTCACGTAGAATGCAAGGCTTACCCCCAGAAAATCTGGAAGGTTCTCAACCCTTTCCTACCAACTCACCGGAGGGCTCTCCTCAACAAAGTGAAGTCCAAGACGTTGCCACTCCACAAGTGGAAAGAACTAACTCTCTAGAGCGGTTCTGAATTACCAATTCTCGAGAGGAATTTCGACTTCATCCCAACTTTGAGAGATGCATTGTGCGAGTGAATTATTTCGGAGACTTAGTTGTTCAGTCTTCTGGATCACCGACTGGACCTTTCCTAGGACCTGAGGGTCAAGATCCTTTTTGGACTACTAGATTTTTTAGATGAGATATCTTTGGCTCAGGAGCAGGCGTTGATATCACTGTCTCACCTGAACTACCCGAAACATCTGATCCAAATGCAGTACCTTTTACTACTGCTTATTATTTTCCTGGTACAAAAGCTCCGCGAGCTGACCACATCTTGACTCTCCCTTTAAAAATGGTCCATTACACAGATACTACAAGTCCTCACACTAGGATTAATGCAGCTAGCCAAGCCCCCATTGGCACACCGCTTTCGCCCAGAGTCACCCCGACACTTCCACCCAGATACCATGCGTTGAATGCCTCTATTCTCACTCATACGCAAATCTCATCCGGGACTCCTGGTAGTTCCACTCCTTCTGGGTACCATCCTCCCGGTTTCATTCTGACACTTCCTCCACCCCCTTTCAGAGGACCTCTTCCATCCTCTATCAGAGGCACTGATCCTAGTGGCACCATTCCGTCTTTCACACCAAATTATCAGATTCCTATTGGTGGACAATTTCACCAAGGAGGCCCAACTCAACCCCCCCTTGCAGGACAAATGCCAATTGGGACACAACCCCTGATTAGAGGGAAACCCCCACTGACGCCACCCTATGGACAAAACATACCTCCATCCTTGGCCCAGTATTGGAATCATCTTATACAACATAATCCTCACTCGACTGGGGGGCAACAACCTCAGGCTAGCTCCGTTATACCCCCTAGTATAGGCCAACCCTATCCTGGTACGTCTAATCCTATTTGAGGCTCAAATGCTCAACCCCATGCCCTCATTCAAGGGTACAACCCTATGAGTTACTTGCCTCCATACCAAAAAACGAATCTACCTGGATCCTCGCATTATATGCAGACTGCTTATGGTCCCACTGGTTTGCCGACAGGACTCCCTCCCCAAAGTCACCAATACCCGCATGTGAATAGACAGTTACCTTTCTTAGCCACCCTGGATCTCCTAGATCTATCAAGGATTTTAAATGATCTGATCCGTCAGTCTCCTCAATGGCCCACCATACCGGCCAAACTACCATCCGACATCCCTAAATTCGATGGCAAACTGGTAGAGGAATCGAACAATCATGTAATGAATTTTCACCTATGGTGCTCACCCAACTCCTTGATGGATGACTCTATTCGGTTACACCTTTTTTAGAGAACCCTCACAGGTTCCGCCACGAAGTGGTATATAGAATTACCACAAGGTTTTTTCACCGACTTCAACACCCTTGCTATGGATTTCCTCACCCACTACCAGTTACTGATCCGCTATGAAACAGGGACCGATATTTTGAGTTCTTTCAAACATACCAAAGCCACTCATATATCCGATCACATTCATGAGTGGCGACGGAGACGATGTCTCATCAAAATCGAACTTCCCGATCATTTGCTAGCAGAGTGGTTCACGAAATCATTCATGAATGACATCGGTTGTGACATCACCATGGGTGGAGTTGTCATGAAAGAATAGGCCATTAGTCGTGCTCAATACCTTGACCTCGTTTACTCACAAACGGGTACTCTTTACGACTTACTCCCTGATGCGCCTCATCCTTCTACTTCCGCCACTTCAACTACTCCTACTACTTCTCATGCAACCGACGGCGTGGTTGGCACTTTCCATGCCCAACCTCATTCTGTCCAAACCTCTAGAAACAACCCCAAACCCATTTCTTCTAATGTTCAAAATTCTTCATCTCCTACCCCTCCCACCGAAAAAACTTCTGAGGTAAATGCTGTTCAATCTACCCTTGCTGGTAAAAACAAATCCTGAAAGGGAAAGGGTAAGAATAAGGAGGAAAAAAATAATTCGCAAGCAGAAAGAACCAAAACACCACCTGTTGACGATAGGGATAAGCACAAACCCTGATACCCTTGTCTTATCTGTGGTGATGATCACTACTGTAAGGATTGTCCATGACGAGCTGAGGTTACTAAGTTCCTTCAAGGGACCATGAAACCACCCACTATGGCCGTATTATCACAACCCTTCCCCTCTCAACAACAGGCCCAATTGGTCATTCATGACCAACCTACCCCCTCTAATACATCCTATGTCTTAATGTGTACAGGTGATTCAAAGAAGAATGACATCACACTTACCACTCGAGCCAAAGATTATTCTTCCCCCAAAGAGAAGGTTGATGTGATACCTCCTTCATTGGTCCAACCATCTCCCATGACTCCACCTACCAACAGTCCTCTTCATCTCGAATGACCAAGCCTCGAAACAGTTCTTCGCCCTCCTCCAAAGGGCGTCGTTCAGAAATCAGTTTTCAATCCTCATGCCCGTGCTACCGAGAACTACAGTATTGTTGAAGATCTAACCCAAGCACCATCCGCGATGTCAGCCCTCGAAGTCCTTCAAAGTTTTCCTATACAATGGAGGGCGCTGTTGAAAGCTATTGGTGGAATCAACCCTACGGATGCAAATTTAATAATTTTTGACTTAGAAGATCACATTCCAAGGTTACCCCCTCAACCCGCATTCCAAATACAAGTTATTGTCTCTGACAAAAACATTTGTAGAACAGTTATCGACGAGGGTTCCTCGACGTGTGTCATGTCTATTACCTGCTAGAAAGCCATCATCTCTCCTCCTTTGAATGAATCCCACAACACACTCAAAGCCTTTAATGGATCCGGTTTTAAGCCTTATGGTGTCCTCCCTTCGTTGTCGTTTATGTTAGAAGGAAAAACGGTCCAAGTTGAAGTGAAGGTCTTTGACTCTCCTCTCGATTACAACCTTCTACTTGGCCGTAGCTGGATTGATTCCATGCGCGCAGTTGTGTGGACTCTCTTTCGTGTCGTGTGTTTCCCACATCAAGGAAATGTAATTACCGTCGACCAATTAGCCTTCTTTAACTCAAATTCATGTACCGGAAACATACCGTTCATTGCCAAACCCCCCCTTGATATGAGAACGTAGGTGTGGGTCTTCTTAAAGACTCCTCGTTAATGGATACCTTCCCCATCCCACCACCCAATGTTCCACATCTGTCTGTCGCCTTGATCAACATGATCTCCACCCCTATTCACGGAACCCCTATGTCTCACGACCCATGGATGGTACCCAACCCCGACGATCATCTTCGTTACGACGAAGAAATGCCTTTGAGCCCGGTCGAATCTGCCTATCAGGCCATTCGATCGGCAACTCCTTCTACCCCCTCTCTTGGTGATTTATCTCTAGATCCTTTCCGCGTCATTTTTCCCACGGACGATATGATTATGTTTGTTATGGAAGACACCCCCTGGGACGATGGACATCATCATTCCATCCTCTTCCTGGAACAACACACCATCGATAGCTACCAACGGATCTCAGCCTCGTCAACCGTTGTCATCATTTATACCATTCATGAGTCTACACATGATGTGTTTTCCGAAGGGAACTTAAGTAATATCTCACCCACCATCCCCCTCAACATATCCATAAAACCTAGAATTGTAGAAAATGTGCATATCGAAGCTTCGTGTTCCGCTGACGAAATTGTCACCTACAAGTCGCTTTTCAAATAATTTTGTGACGTCTTCGCCTGGAGCTATGAAGAAATGTCAGGTATTGACCTTGACATTGTGATACATGATATTAAGACATACCCGGATGCTAAACTCGTCTGAAAACGACTTCATCCGGTCCACCCATGTAAAGCGACCGCTATCAAGTTTGAAGTCAAGAAACTTCTCAAAGTCGGGTTATTTACCCAGTGGCTCTCACTAAATGGGTTTCCAATATTGTCCTGATCAACAAGAAACAAGGCATAATCCGCGTGTGCGTTGATTATAAGGATAGTAACAAAGCATGTCCTAAAGACAACTTTCCTACCCCCTTCGTCGACCATATCGTCGACGATTGTTCCGGCAATGAAATCTTCTCTCTGATGGATGGTTTCTCCAGATATAATCAAATCAATATCGTTCCCGCAAACCAACACAAAACCGCTTTTATTTGTCCTTGGGGCAATTTTGCCTATCGGAAACTTCCTTTCGGTCTAAAAAATGTTGGCGCAACTTTTCAGCGTGCTATGTCTTACGCCTTCCATGAGATCAAGCACATCATGCAGCCATATCTAGACGACTTACCCACTCATTTCATGCGCCGTGTAGATCATCCAATACACCTTCGAGCCATTTTCCTTCGATGTCGGTTTTACCATATACGCTTGAATCCTCACAAATGTGTCTTCTGCGTAGAATCTGGCTAACTTCTAGGCTTTATTGTTTCATGTCAAGGGATCCGGGTAGATCCTTTGAAGGTCGAGGCGATTCTCAATCTCCCTCCTCCTTCCTCACTTCGCCAGTTACAAAGTTTGCAAGGGAAGGCAAGATTTCTTCGTCGTTTCATCCTGAACTATGCCGAGCTAACTCTTGGATTTACGTGACTGCTCAAGAAAGGGTCTGATTTCGTATGGGATACCACTTCCAACAAAGCTTTCGAAGCTTTGAAACTATCTCTAACACGTACCCCACTTCTCTTCCCACCTGATTACAGTCGCGATTATTTCCTTTACCTTGCAGCCTCGGACTACACCATCGCTATGGTTCTCATCCAGGAGGATGATTCTCATGACGAACATGTCATCTATTACTTGAGTCGAAGACTTATGCCTACCGAAACCAAGTATTTACATGTTGAAAAACTGGCCTTAGCAACCATCCAAGCAGTTCAACGTTTCCGGCACTATATCCTCTCTCGCAGGACTACAGTAATTTCTAACAGCAACCCTATGCAACACATCCTTACACGTCAACTGCTAGGGGGTAAATACTCCAAATGGATCCTGATACTCTAGGAGTTTGACTTAGAATTCGAACGTGCTAAGTCCAAGAAAGCCTTAGTGTTTTCCGAGTTGATATGCGACTTTCCCTACTCTGAGACGAAAAATGTAGCAGCCAATTCATTACCTGATGAATCCCTTTTCCTGATTAGTTTCGATGATCTTTGGTATGGAGAGATCATCATATATCTCCAAACCCAGACTTTCCAGCCCAATTTGTCTAGTACTGACCACCGTCGAATACGCTACCAAGCTCATCAATATATTATCCTCAATGATACTCTTTATCATCATGGGATTGACTCTGTTTTTCGACACTGCCTCACGTTTGACGAAGCCGAGAAATCCCTAAATGACTGCCATTATGGAGCTTGTGGTGGTCATATGTCTGGGTATGCTACTACCCAGAAGATCTTGCGAGCAGGGTCTTTTTGGCCTTCCTTATTTAACGATTGTATAATTGTCGTCCAAAAATGCCACGCTTGCCAGACCTACAACCATAAAATACTTTCACATCCTTCTCCTCTTCACCCTGTGGTCTCCGTTGGTCCTTTTGCGAAATGGGGTATCGATTTCATGACATGTCACCCTCACTCGGCTAGGGGGCATGGATACATTATTGTAGCCATAGATTATTTTACGAAATGGGTCGAGGTGATGCCAACATTTGACAACACCGGAAAGACTGCAACATTATTCATATTCAATCACATCATAGCTCGTTTTGGTGTTCCTCGGGCTATTGTCACTGATCATGGTAACCACTTTAGAAACTTCATGATGTTCGAACTCACTGAAAAGTTGGGTCTTCGCCATGAAAACTCAACACTCTATTACCCACAAGCCAATGGCCAAGTCGAAGCAATTAACAAAGTCCTCATTACCATGCTTCGACGAATGATAGGGATTCACAAAATGAGTTCGAACACGATGTTGTTTTTAGCATTGTGGGCTTACTGGACATCCGTTAAGTCTGCTACCGGATTTACACCATTCCGGTTAGTCTATGGTCTAGAAGCCATCCTGTCAATTGAATGTGAGATACCCTTCCTAAAACTAGCCGTCGAACTCTTCCCAAACACTTCTGTCAAAGAAGAACGTCTATTGTATCTCATGCGATTAGATGAAACTCGTCGTGACACCACCCTAGTCATATAATCCCAGAAGAAATGCGTCAAATCCCAATACAACAAACATGTCAAGCCTCACGTTTTCTCCGAAGGTGATCTAGTTCTCCTTTACGAACAAGATCGAGATATGCTAGGAGCAGGAAAATTCGAAGCTATGTGGCGAGGTCCTTATATCGTTAAATGAGTTTTGGAGAAAGGAACTTACGAGTTAGTGGACTATGATGGTATCCCTTTGACTGAACCCAGAAATGGGTTGTACTGAAAGAAGTACTATGCCTAAGATCACCTGTGCATGAGTACATGTATTTTATTGTATCATACTTCTTATGTGTTACTGTAGTATGCTTTTTCGTTATTTGGTCTTTGCCCTCGACCGCTTATGTTACGTTGTGTTTGGTTTCCAAATGTCAGAGTCTTCGCTACCCCACATTGGCTTCACTGATGGTGCTAGTTGTAGTACTCAGAACCTTGCTTCCACTGCTTGGGCAATTTACGCCCCTACAAACAAACTTATCACTCTATGAGGTGTGTGTCTCGGCTGTGCGACCAACAATATTGTAGAGTATAGCGCCATCATCGAATTGTTGATTGATGTTATTTCGCTCGGTATCCGCCACTTGGTTGTATGAATCGATTCGCAGCTAGTAGTGCTACAACTAAGTAATGTCTATGCTATTCAAAGTCCTACTTTATTCCAGGCATATTTATGAATTCGCCTCTTGGAACGTTATTTTGATTATATTGAGTATCAACACATTCTTGGATGTCTAAATACATTGACTGATGCATTAGCTAACTATGTATTAGACAGACATTTGGGCCATTTATAAACCAATCACATCACATGTATCACACAACACAAGATAAGCCGGTAGAAGCCGTATATATGTATATAATGATCAAAAGCTTTTACAAAAAATTTCTGTCCAAGAACCAAAATCTCAAAATGTGAAGCTCATAGCTTCTACAAAATAGCGTCGTGGGTGACGTTCACGATAACACACAACTGCACAGGCCACCCTACGAAGAAGTCGACTAATAGACTCTGACACGCCCACAATGTGGTACTAAAAATGCCTACGGATCTCCCCAATAGCCATATCTAGGATGTCAGCGGTCAACCCCTCCAAGTTCTGTTCCACTGCCTCGTAGTCTTTAGCATCCCATCGCACCACTGGAGCCGCCTCTCCTCGCCGCTAAATAGGAGATGTTCCTGGAGGTCGATATGGCCCCACATCTGTGTCATCAAAAAGAGATTTTTTGATTAGTTTTTGGACAAACATAAAAACATTTTATATGATAAAAATTACAAAAACATTTAAAAGAACAAAATGTGTACTTCTTACCTAGGTCACCCCACTAAGCATCCTCAGGTAGGGACAAATCCAGATCCCCTCGAAAGTCCAAACCAGCGTATGCGTAGTCATTAATCATCAGCATTTGTGGCCGCAACTAGTCAAAAAATGAATCATTGTACTTGATGATGGGCCCAGCTACGTGTCGGGCCATGAGGTTGCACCACAGAATCCTCGGATCCTGTGGGGCCAGTAAACCCCAATCAACCTATAATCTCAGCAACGAGACCCTCTCAAGGAATAAGGATACCAAAAGTGATCTGTACCCATCCTGCTTCAAGTTGCCCCCCCTACACTTCGTCATTTGCCTCTTCATACTGCGGAGAACTGCATCCAACCAGTTGAACACTCATGGCTCTGTGCACTCTATGGCATATTGGAAGTAGCTCTGGAGAGCCATGTGTGGAGCTGCGCTCCCGGCCATGCGTGCTATAGTGAACAAGATGGTTTTCCCTTGCTTCTTTCTACCTCAGGAACACAGTACTGGCGACAATACTCACTCATAGGGAGTCTGCCACCTCGGCTACCGATCAAGCTAGTGTGGTACCCACGCCATGATAACCATGTTAGAAAGTAGATATCCTCGATATCAAGGGTCAATGTGTGGACTCCCACGTGAAACAACTATTGGTCCACGTCCCACATATGAACCAGGTACTCCAACAATCTGAGTTGGGCCCTCATGCCCGGAATCCTGAATAATTTCAAGAGCCCACAGTCTCGGAGGGTAGCAACGGTACCCGGGTCATTCCTGGCAATGGCATCCTCCTCCTCATGTTCTCTTTCTCACCAATCCAGCATCGTGATGGTCAAATACCTACACAAGAACCATAAGAGAAGGGTCAACAACTTATTTCAAACCTTGGCATAATTTTTATTGAGCAAAAATCAAATTGAAATTTCATTTTTCGGCCCCGACAAGTGCCCCTTTAGCATAGTGCGAGATTCTCGCAGGTGCCCTTAAGGTCGCCTACGAGAATCCTAAATTCTCGCAGGTCCCATATGGCCAGCCTGTGAGAATGCTCGGGCGCAAGTTATGGCCCTAAAATGGACCTAAAACCCTGAAAATTGTCAATGAAAACTAAAAATAAACCATGGAAATCAAGAGCTTACCTCATTGGGGGAGACGGTTCGCCAAATGGTCGCTTGTGCCTCCCACGATCGTGCAACAAAATTTGGGGGAAAATGAGGTGTATTGGGCAAAGTTTTTGGCAAAATCACAATGAAAATGGTAAAAGCCCTTTTTACCCATATTTATTCACTTTTTACCATTTTTTGTTGATTTTTATATTGTTTTGTCTATAAAACCTAACGCCTAATAGCCCTATGAGTGTGACTTTTTGCAGGTATAGCAAATTTGATGTCCATGCGGAGGAGTATGGATGTTTTCGTTCTCGTGCTCGAAAATACATGAGAACGTAACCGAGTATACTTTTCTCGTCTTTTCGTACTTGTCATGGTAACACGAAAACGACAAACGCAAAGGAGTATTCTTTAATCTCTTTTCAAGCTCCATTAAAATGAAAAGATGGTTGAGCGACCTTGTTCTATTCATGCTCGTAAAAGTATCTGAACAAAACGTTCGATGGGCAATAGTTTATCACTTTTTCGGTCCTGTTGAACTATTTTACAAAAAACGAACTGAGAGAGTTCTCTTTAAGTGTTTTTCAGACTCTCAAAACATGAAAAACCCTTGAGTTTTCTATCTTTGGACTCATTAAACAAACATCGAAAGACCCATAATGGGACCGAGCCACTCCTTCCTAGGGTTCGTTAAACATACTCTGAGGGACTCGTCCGAAGGATGAGATTACATCAACAAGCATATGTTATCCTCCTCAAGCTTGTGTAAAAATAAAGAGGTACTCGCCAGAAATGGTGGGGGAAATTTTGGGAAAGGGATGTGTTTTCATATTCATATTAATGGCAGTAAGCGTCGCTCTTGAACATGAAAACCCCATATTCATCATTTGAAGATGGTTTGGGAAATCCATTTGTCTCTCATTCGACTTGCTACAAGGTCATATCCTGGGTCATCTCTGAGTCAGTGCTGCCAAGCCCTTAGTCGTGTCATTTATATGTTCAAGAGAAGTTCATCCAAACCCTCTATTGAGTCATCCATCTGCAATTGTCCATTCTTACTATGTTGGCCTTCCCTGTGTCTGTTTCAACCTATATTCATACTCTGTTTTATCCTCAAAATCTGTTACTTATTTCATGTCATTGATGGGGGATACATCAAGGCCCGCCTGTAACGAGTCTTGTTCCGTCGACTTCAACTCATTATCTGGAAACAAGACTTAGAAATTATCTGGTACCTTGGAACTTGCATGCCTCAATGGCAAGTTTCCTCGCTTTCGACAGTGAGTTTTCATTATTGACCCTTGATCGAGAGGTTCTGTCGAATGTTCGACCTCAGTTCATTTATTCACATTCGTTGGATTGTACTAGTGTACCTTGGGAGTCATTGACATTAATGGTGATTTCCCTCGCATTTGTTCACGGTTTCATCAATGACCGATAATCAAGTGGTTTCTACCATGTTCGACTTCAGCACATGTAATCGCATGGATAGATTCATACTTTCAGGTGACGGGATTGAAGACCCTGGGTCTCTTCTTTTTTATCCAGGCTGTGATGGAGTATGTATGATTTGCATTGGCACATAAATCCACTTTGTATGTCATGTGGCTATGTCGTCTTAATTTAAGTCTTCTCGCATAGATCCACAATGTATTTCTGGTGGTTGTGCGGTATTTTGACAGCATGGATCCACGGTGTATGATTGGTGGCTATGACGTACATTCATGATGTCATCCATCTGTGATCTGAGTATGGGAATGCCTACTTCAGAACTGATATTATATTCTGCAGATGCTTGGTTGTTTGCAGGTTTTTGATTAGGTGCACTCTTGGTTTTTGACACACACACGTAGTTTACAAAGTATTTCGGCTGTCACGGATTCCAGCCTCATACTTTGGGGGGCATTATGTTACATGTGATTTTGGTCACTTGGGTGATGTCTCAACAGTGATGTATTCAGGCTCCCAACAAGGAATTTTTGCCTGAGAAAAGTGGCTCTTGTTTTCTTCCAAAAACATATTTTCAAGATGAGTTCGCAGGCTACCTATGGTCTAGGGTGCGAGAATCCCTCATTCTCGTAGGCCACCCACACTTAGGGTGCAAATTTCTCGCAGTCTGCTCCATATATAGGGTGCGAACCTGTTTTTAAGCTTGGAAAGGAGAAGAGGTCTTGAGGGTTCTAGAAGGGAATCTTCTAGAAAATGAATTGGCATTCGCATGGTTGTCATTCTACTGAATTCTCAGATTTGATGGGATCATCCTCATCCATGTAACCATCTCTCATTCTCCTATATATTGAAAGGTTTCTCATGGAAAAGGTTAAGCAAGATTGAATGAAGAATTGGTGAAAGAATTGTGTGAAGAACCCTGTTTGGATAGAAGCTTGAAGGCTCTATTTGTTCTATCAAGAGGAATTGGATCTTCTTCATGCAAGTACAGAGCAATTGTGTGTGTTGGAACCAAAGGTCACTGAAAGGAAGCTTGCAACATCAAGGCGATCAGGTTGTATCTTCTACTTTCAATTAATATGATACAGCAACATGTCCCTTTCCCATAAAGTCACTCTTACTTAATTGTGTAATTCATTGATCATATGCATAAGTTGACATTGAATATACTTTGCTATCTTCACTTTGGTTGGTTTGTGTTGTCTTGGACTTGACTTCACGAGAGCACTGGAGAAGCGGGAACAATAGAGACCTAAGGAAGCGATATAAAGGTATGTCACTTATTCCTTCCTATTAGTAGATTCAATGATTACAACTTAGGGAAAGAGTCGTGTCTTGTCCTGTTTTGTTCTAGATCCAGGTGGATCTAGGGAGATCTGTTAGTGTCCGCACCTACCAATTTGTCCGATAACAATAGTTGACTTAGACTAGGTGGCAAATAACTCTGGTTTATGTTAGTCAGTGCCTAAATCACTCTTGATCACTACTATGGTGCTTCAAAGCATAGATCTTATCTATATCTAATTCACTTAGCCATGCAGCTATCTATGGTACATTAACTTAGACATTGGGATATATATTGGGTGTATTCTTCATCCTACTATTCATATAATGTAATATAATTCTCATTATTCTTTCTCTCATTCTTGCTTCTTTCTCTCTAGTTCTTTTTGCAAGATTTGTGTGAATTTCTTTAGCTAGATTCTCTCACAATCTTACACATTTCACTTATTAATAAAGTTTAAATAAAACTGTGTTCGAATAAATAAATGAATATATGAAAAAACCCACCATAATAATAATAAATAATATAATAATAAAATAACTAATATAGATCCATCTTAATCTATAACTTATTAAATAACAAAGAAATTTAGACTAAAATTTGTTTTTTATTCTTCTAGAAATTTGATATATTTGAGGCAATATGTATTAAATAACAAAGAAATTTAAACCAAGATCTATTTTTTATTCTTCTATATGTTTGATATATTTGAAATTAAGATAATTGAGACATCTTCATAATATTTTAATTGCTCAAAAATAAAATAAACTTCATAATTTTATTTCCAAAAACAACATATCTATCATAAATTAATTAATTTCAATTCAAGTTTTTTACTATAGATTTTTTTTTTAAATAATATTTTTATGAATCCT
>ML791932.1:322875-333991 GCA_009831015.1 Picea engelmannii
TGTTATATTTGTAACTGCTTCTTCAAATATTTGTCTTTTCATATGCTTGAAAAATGTCTGAGTAATTTAGGTTTAAATGAGTAATTTAGGTTTAAATGTAGAATCCCTTTCAGGGAATTCCGTGAGGTGTTTTTACCAGACTTGTATGTATGAACATGGTTCACTGAAGTTTCGCAAGATAAATCATGGCTTCACAAAAGAATTCAGTATTTCTATATATATATATATATTCTGTTCAGAGTTGGTGTGGCTCAGTAAGTTGAAATCTAAATTATGTTATATTTGTAACTGCTTCTTCAAATATTTGGCTTTTCATATGCTTGAAAAATGTCTGAGTAATTTAGGTTTAAATGTAGGATCTCTTTGAGGGAATTCCGTGAGGTGTTTTTACCAGACTTGTATGTATGTGTTTAGATTTGTATGTATGTGTTTATCATTCTATTTCTCTCTGGTTGGAAGCTCCATTCCTGACAAATGGCATCAAAGGACACTGTCCTTGGTCGAAGAAGCAAGGATGATGTTGTCAAGTAAGTGTTTGCAGTGTTTGCACAAGGCCAGAATGATTATTTACTATGTATATGGATGACTTTGTTATGGGATTAGATGTTGTGTATGTTGAAAAAGTGTCAACTAATTTTTTATGCTTTTGCATATATGGATATTATAATGAACAGTTTGTGTAATTGGTGAATCATATTGTAATCAGTTTGTCTAACTATTTGATAGGTGAATCATATTGTAATCAGTTTATTTAACTGTTTGATAGATGTTATATATACTAATAAGAATATGCATTGTCATTGTCCAGTAATTTTTTTAGTATTGGGTTTCCACTTAAATAACTGTTAATTATAGAATTGTTGTTGTGTCTTATGATTCTAGGTTTTTCCAATATCAAAATGTAGAGTTGAAGGATTTGTAATTGAAGAAGAAGAAAATCCGATCGTTGGACATCAGTGCCCAGAGTTGAAAGATCCGAGAGTAAAGGAAAAAGAGGATCGTCCGTCGCTGGATCAAAGTTAGACAGACCATATGGCAAAGGCAAGTCTGTTGCAGGGAAGAGTGATAATCGTCGGCATATCTCTCGGCTACGTATACATAATCCATGTTGGAAGGGTGATAGTAGCTCTCCAACTTGATGTTGTCCTGTTTTCCTAAGATCATCCGTCCCCGACCATTGAGACAGGCGCTATAGCCATTTCGGAATTATCCCTCCCACATTACGGGAGGAGCGATGATCGTGAAAGGCTAAGAAAAATTGTATGAAGGTATGAAAGCTCATTTTTGTCTTATTATGCACATGGAGAATCGCCCTTGATGGAGGATGTTTAAAATAAATGGGTGGATGCTTTTAAAGTGGATTTTTTTTTTCGGTGGAGGATGTTTAAAATAAATGAGTGAATGGTTTTAAAGTAGATTTTTTTTTTTTAAAGGTTTGAAGTAAATATATAGTAAATATTTATTTTGTTTTAAACTTTTTACTTAAATATTTTGGGGTTTAATCTTGAAATATTATTAATTTTTCATATTAAGAAGGTTGAGGTTTGGTTTGGTTTTATAAGCATCTGGATGGTTTTTATGTTAATTGAGAAAGTGCAAAGCTCTAAGTTTGAGGTGGAGAAATTCAACAACAAGAATTTAACTTCCAGCTATGGAAGTTCAAGATGCAGAATCTGCAACCAAGAAACAACAAGAGCTGTGATGGTTGAGTCACCATGAAAGAAAAACAAAATGTATAGGCATGAGTGCCCCTCGTTTATAGGTCACCTATGAAAAGTCTAGACATGGATTTAGGTAGATTGAATATGTGGGAGGGGCATGTGTGTTGGGTGAGTTAAATATGTTTTTTAGGTCAAAGCATGTGGTTTTTCAGGTCCATGTTTTTTTGGTATCCAGTGGTATTGTGTCCATGGATTGCATGTAATGAAGCCTATAAAAGGCTTGGTGAACTCCATTGTAAGTGGGCGTGGAGGTAAGCGGCGAAGGCTTACTTGGTCGGCTTGGCCGGATTTGGTCAAGGGAATGTTCGTGTTAAGGTGGAGCCCTTAGACTCCAATGTAAAGTCCTTGGAGGTGAGCAGAAAAGGTTCACTTGGGTTGATTTGGCCGGATTTGGTCAAAGTTGTTCGAATGCAAAGTTTAAGGTGAAGCAGTGTGTCTAGGTTAGAAAGGTGGGTCTGTAAAAAGACCGATGTGTTGGTAGGTCAATCAAGTGTTTGAGAATATATAATGAATGGATGTTCATATCCATGGAACTTTGAAAGTATTGCAAGGAAGATGAGATCGAATAGGCATGTTTAGTAATGACACGTTGCAGCAATAGTTGTGGACAAAAGAGGTTGTGCTATCTGGTAACTCGATCACCATCGGTTGTGAAAGACTAGAATATTCTGGAAGAGGTATGAACAGGTCATCTGGTGATTACTCAAATGTGAAATTATTTGGTTGTGATGCTTATGTTTTTATCATCATTCTCAGTAGGACCCTCCTTTTATAAATTCAAACATAGTAAAAGATGAAAGGTTCAAAGCATGACTAGTAGCAGAAGGGTATTTGGAAGGTATTGATTTCCATGAAAGTTTCTCACCAATTGTTAAAAGCTTGTTTCTATTTATATTGTGTTAGCACTAGTTAGTACAGTTAGATGTTAAAACAGTTTTATATGGACTTTTTTGGAAAAGAGGATGTATATGGAACAACTAGAAAGATTTGTTCAGAATCAAAATATAATATTTGTTTGCAAACTCAGGAATTGTTGTATAGCCTGAAGCATGCCAGAAAAATGGTACAAGATGTTTGATTCCTTCATGGTGAGCCAAATTTTACAAGAAGTGAGTATAACGATTGTGTTTATGGTATATTTATTATCTTGGCATTAAATATTATGCTTGGAACAAGCACAAGCATGTTTGAGATCAATAAGTTAGCTCAGTTGGTTAGGACGTTTGTTATGAAGGATCTGGGAGTAGAAAAATAAATCTTGGGCATAGAAATACACATAGACAGGAAGGATGGTAATCTTGGTTATCACAACAAAAGTATGTGGTGAAGATACTCAGGAAATTCGATATGAATAATGTGAAACCGGTAAAACCCATTTGGCTTTCCATTGTAAGTTTTTTTTCAAGTTTATGTCCTAAATAATGAAGAAGAAAAAGGTTATATGTCTCGAGTATCGTATGTTAGTAGGAAGTTTGATGATTACAATGAGAAATGGTCAGTATTTCACATGCAGTTGGTGTTGTCAGTAAACACATGGAAAAACTAGGTAAAGAGCATGGAAAAGGGTGCTTTCGTATCTTAGAAGAACAACAACACAAGTATCACCCATAGTGGTTGCAATGATTTAGTCTGTGGTTATGATTCACAAGATTTGGACAAGAAGAAAGTTTCCTCAGGTTATGTATTTCAAGAATGAAAGGAACTATTGGGTAAGTTTGGACAGGTACAGGATGAGGTGTTCTATGGTGGTCAAAGTGTTGTGCATTTGACTAACAATCCAACGTATCAAAATGGGACAAGTGAATCAGTTTATAAGACAAGTTACCAATGGAGGAAGAATGGTCCATACTTTAGTGAATCGTGCAGACATGTTCATGTAACAATAATGTTAGAGAAATTGTGGAGTTTTTATGGTGTTTGGCTTCTTTTGGCTTGCAAGAAAGGTGATGAATAAATTTGAGCATGATATATCGGGTAAATTATTGTCAAGGTGGAGATTGTTGAAAACGTTCCAACTAATTTCCCATGCGGTTGCATGCACATCGGCTAAAAATAGAATGTGCATGCATGCACACTATAGTGAACAACTTGTGTAACTCGTGAATCATATTGTAATCAGTTTGTCTAATTGTTTGATAGATGCCATATATACGAGTATACCCATAGAGGTGAGGTGAGAAATGAGCAATGT
The DNA here is from genome assembly GCA_009831015.1 of Picea engelmannii. NCBI lineage: Eukaryota > Viridiplantae > Streptophyta > Pinopsida > Pinales > Pinaceae > Picea > Picea engelmannii. The sequence continues at coordinate 326,788 of ML791932.1, forward strand.
AGTGTAGCACAATGTGTGTGAAGAGAGGAGAGGATGGTTGTATGCTTGTGATTCACTATTGTAATTCTCCCTTGAATAATAAGAATATGGATTACCATTGTATACTAGTTTTTCTAATATTGATACGTAAATAACTGTTAATTGTGGAATTGTTGTTGTGTCTTGTGGTTCTAGATTTTTCTGCTTCTGATTGGCTATTGTAATTCTCCCTTGAATAATAAGAATATTGATTATCATTGTTCTGTGTTTTTTCCCATATTGGGTTTCCATATAAATCACTGTGTTAATTGTGGGATTATTGTTGTGTCTTGTGGTTATCGGTTTTTCTTCTTATCAATTAATTTTGCAAGCTCAATTTTTCTCGGTTGTGTCTTGTGGTTCTCATTTCCCTCAATTAACAGTTTATGGAGGGGTCGAATTCATGCACAAGGCTCCAGTGTTATGTGCTGGCGGAAAATGGCCTGAGCCAACGGTTGTAAAATCGATCGAGCCCACTTGGATGAGGATGCACTCAGTTGGGGGATAGCTAAGATCTGTGCTGCTAAAAACACCTTGACATCGACTGTATCGAGCCAAGGAAGAACCGATCGAGGGTTCCCACCTGAGGAAGGAAGCATGCTTGGTCAAGTGAGAAATTGGAGGAGTCTAGTCGAGGGATTTTTTTTCCAACCTGGTAGATGTCGAGTTATGTAGTGATGGTGGATCTGTAGGGGATGTCATTGATGTTCCTTCATGACGATGGGGATGATAATACTATTCCTTGGGCCTCTAGTATGAAAGTTTCATATTCCCATAGAGGATGAGGAGGTTGTAGTGGGAGAAAACAATCGGAGGAATCCATGTCTGCGAGGGAGAACAGGAGAAGTTCTCATGAGGGTAATGGTTTTGAATATATCATCGTTGATGTCCTTTTCATTTTTCCTTCATACAAAACATTATGTCATATTCCAATGGGGAGTGGGATTTGAAGGTGGAGGACTGTGTTATTTATAGATCCCACATCATGATTCATTGCATCATGTGCGAGTTGAAGGAAAAATAATGGAGCACATCAGAAGCCATGAACGTAGGCATGTTTTGTTGGAAATATAACTGAGAGGGGGGGGGTGAATCAGTTATGTATATAAGCTTGAAACTTTTCCTTTTTATTTTCTGATTCATTCTAGGTTATTATTTAATGTGTTGTTGATAACTTAACATGCATAGATATACAATATTTGATCAATCACAATGAATACATAGAGACACTGATTTTCATGAGGAAACCCATAAGGGTGAAAACCTCTTATTCTTAGGATGTCAATCAAGATCCAACTTTCATGTACATCACAGTATTTTAGCTCCAACTCAAATATGAGGCTACAACCTATGATAGAAAGCTACAACTTGCAGAGAGAACCAACTCTCAGATTTCTCTAGCACCAACTAGATGGAAGCACCAACTCCCAGGTTTCTCTAGCACCCACTAGATGGAAGCACCAACTCCCAGAATATCTTCTAGCACCAACTAGAATTTAGAGGACTACAATCCTCCCTAGCACCACCCTACCACCCTGAATGAATCTTACAAAACTTTACTTACTTGCTCTGTCTCTGATATGGTCTGTTACAACTCCATGTCTCATCTGCCTTCTTCAACTTCTATACTCTATTCTTCTTCTGCATCGTTCAACTTCTATGCTCCACTCTTTTTCCTCTTGTTCTCGACAATACCGATGTCCAGCTTCTCTTATGCATTTTATACTCTTTACCTTGCAACAAATCTCCCCTTCAGATTATGCACTGCATCTCATCCTGCCCGCATGCCTCACCATCGAAAAAACACACTGTATTTTCTTTTTGTCATATCTTTATCACATCGATTCCTCTGCGTGATCATCATGCAAACTCTTCATCTTCCCTAGCGGTTGTTCTAAATCTTTTCATCATTCGCGGGCATTATCCTGAGATTCTCTGGCTTCTCTGGCAGTCGTAGCTCTTCGTATTCTCTGATAGTTACAGTCAGTCATTTTTGTCTTCCTTGGCTTCTAATCCCCTTCCTTCATGTGAGCATCGGCGGTGACCAAATGCCTATTCAAAAGGTTCTTTTCGATCTCGGTCTACTGAGCACTAGCTCCGATTCTCGATATGACCTTGGGAGAAGATCTCATGTGACCACGAGATTGCAGGCACGTCCAAAGGTGGTTTGTATCGAACTTATTTTTTCCCCGCAATTTACCTCGAGCCTCCACGTGTCCTTTCTCCAAAAACCATGGTTTCGATTGCAGCCCGCCTTCATATTTTTAAAGTTGGTGCATCTTCAATCCATGCAATGCGATGGGACCGTTGATCTCACGATATTGACAGTGCTCCTGAACTGGTGGATCGGATATAACCTTCTTAAATCAACGACTGTGATTGATTCCATCCTTCTGGTTTTTGGGAGTTTCAACTCTCAAATATCACTTCTTCCATACGACAATATTTTGAAGTTGGTGATCTGTAGACATTTGTCCTCCTTAATCGATGGCTCTTCATTTACTTCAGGGATTTTACCTCTCAACTAGATTAATGATCTCGTGTCCCCTTTCTCAATCAACGGTGGAGATCTTCTTCGCTCCTCCAGGCTTCGACGATTTCAATTCTCAACCTTCACACTCTCGTAGAACGCTTTTAGTCGGAGTCCACATATTCTTGCCACGTGTCCTCCTCAAATCAACGGTCCTTGTTTACTTCAGGACTTCAGCCTTTGGGAGATTCAACTCCTCTATACTTTCTTACTCCGAGAGAGTTTCACCTAGAGTAAACAGTCTGTTGATGTGTGTCCTCTTGCATATCGACGTCCTCATCTCCTTCGGCTCTTCGGGCTTCAGGGATTTTAAATCTCAACTTCGCTCCCTTCACTTTCTCCCAGAGTAGTTTCACTTGGAGTTCACGATCTGTTGACATGTACCCTCCTACACAATCAATGATCATAAGTGACTTCGACACTTTGGGACTTTAAGATGATCGATGCTTCATTCTCCTCCAGAGTGGTCACCTACTGAATAAGTCATAGGAGGTGGAGATCGCTTGTTATCGGTTAACACTTCCACTTACACTGTCCTTCCACTGAACTAGATCAACGGTTGCTAATGCACCCAAAGTGATCTTTAGATCGGACGACTAAGAGCGAATCCAAACCTTTGTCCTTCAGGACTTCGATACTTTTGACATTTGGTGATGAAACTTCCGAAGTAAATCTCCCAGAGTGACATAGCTTGCTTATGTCACTTGTGGACATGGCACGAACCAATTTCCTCTTGACACTTGTCATCATCTGATTATGCCATGTGTACTTGCTGACATGGTCTTCCATATGTCCTTGCTGACGCGGTCTTCCATAAGTCCTTACTGACGTGGTCTACCACATGTTTTTATTGAGGTGGTCTACTGACATGGGTTAGACATGTTGGCAGTGTAGTGGAGGTGGTCTACTGACATGGGTTAGACATGTTGGCAGTGTAGTGGAGGTGGAGGCAGAGCGTGGTAGTGGAGTGTGACGTGTAGTGGGTATTGGAGTGTGACGTCAGAGTGAGAAGGTGGTATGTATGAGTGGTTTGGTGGTTTGCTCGGAGGGGGGGCTAGACGGTAAGTGGTAATGACAGAGGGGGGTCCGAGTTGACAAGAAGGTGACACGTATGAGGGTCCCACATGATAAATACCACCAACTCGGACACCCCCCTTGGTTAAATGAAGAAAGGTCGGGGGGGGGTCCGATATGCCCTGTCGACCGTAGATTTGAGTGCATGATTATTGGTGGTTGATATTAGCACACCCTTTAACTTATCCTATCCTTCCACTTATTTTGATCCAATGACTGACGAAAATTCGAGTGATCGAGATCTCAGATCTCATCCCTTGCTTATCCTGTCCTTCCACTTAAATCAATCTAACGGTTGTTGGTCCTTTGGATCGATGATCCAATGGCCACTGTCTCTCTTCCTCCTGAGCTTATGATCTCTCCGACTTAGAAGGCTTTCTAAGTGTTCACGGGTCTCGACCTTTGCTCCTCCTGCGAGTCTGTCTCTTGGACGTCGTCTGTACTTCTGGAAACCTCTATCTCTTCTTAGATTTCTCATCTTCTACTCTCGAGGTTTGGTTCACTTCTGTTATTTCCATCAATGACAAGCACATTCTTCCTATAAACATGCCAACAATCTCCCCCTTTGGCATTGATGGAAACCCTGAAATCCTGCACTATTCTTCTTAGACCTCCAACTGTAGCATACATACAACACCTTTTTCTCCCCCTTTGACATAAATGTCAAAGAAAACGGAGAGTTACTATGTGCTCCCCTTGATCAGATATACTAGGAGCACTCTCCCCATGATCAGATAGACTATTTTAACTTGATAACAAGGTCACACCGAACTTCTGGTGTATATACTCAAACTGAGATTTTGCAAGTGGTTTAGTGAAGATATCAGCAATCTGATCTTTTGATGGAATATAATGCAAAGAAACAACAGTGTTGGTTACCTGTTCCCTCAAGAAGTGATACTTGATGGGTATATGCTTGGTCTTGGAGTGAAATACAGGATTCTTTGACACATTAACTACACTAGTATTATCACAATGAATTGGGATCGATGCATTATACTTTACCTCCAAGTCTGCAAGTGTTTGAATCATCCATAATACTTGGGTACAACAAGTGGCAACTGCAATGTATTCAGCTTTTGTAGTTGATAAGGAAATGGAACCTTGCTTCTTTCTCAACCATGCTTCAAGAGAATCTCCTAAGAAGAATGCACCTCCACTTGTGTTTTTCCTTTCATCCACACAGTTAGCCCAATACACCATAGTCCTAGGAACAATGAACTATGGCCTATGGTATCCTAGGAATCAGACCTAGGAATAGATTGATAGTTGAAAATTTTGATTCCTAGGATACCATAGGTCGTAGTTTATTGTTCCTTTCAAGTATCTGAATATTCTTTTGACAACTAGCACATGACTTTGTTTAGGTGCAGCCTGATACCTTCCTACCATTCCAACAACATGCATTATGTCTGGACGATATGTTGTGATGTACAATAGGCTGCCTATCATAGAACTATATGAACTCTAATCAACATTAGGTGAGTCATAATCCTTGCTTAACTTGCATCCAGTGACCATAGGTATAGAATCTTCCATTTGAAACCTTTTCAACATTTCTCTTAGATATTTCTCCTGTGAAATAAATATTCCTTCATACCTCTGAGTAATTTGTAGACCAAGAAAAATGGCAGTTCCCCTATCATAGACATTTCAAATTCAGACTACATGGTAGAAGCAAATCATTGTACCAATGAAGCATTATTGCTTCTGAAGATGATGTCATCTACATAGACCAACACAATGAGAAAATCATTACCCTTTGTTTTGATATATAGATTGTTGTCAATTGTTCTTCTCTTGAACCCTTTGTCTTGAATATACTTATCCAGTCTGTAATACTAGGCACGAGGATCTTGTTTCAACCCATATAAGGCTTTCTTCATCTTGCAGACAAAGTCAGGGTTATCTGACAGTTGGAAACCCTCTGGTTTTTCCATATAGACTTCTTCTTTTAGATATCCATTTAGAAAAGATGACTTGACATCCATTTGATAGAATTTAAACATTTTATGGCACACATAGGCAAGAAACATTCTAATAGCTTCTAATCTTGCTACGGGCGCAAATGTTTCATCAAAATCTAGTCCTTCTATTTGAGCATATCCTTTGCAGACCAATCCAGCCTTATTTCTTACAATATTTCCTTGCTCATTCATCTTGTTTTTGTAGACCCATTTAGATCTTATTACATTTTTATTTGTTGGCCTAGGAACGAGTTCCCAAGTGTCATTCTTTTCAATCTGGTCCAATTCCCCATTCATTGATTTTAACCAATTTACATCTTCACTGGCTTCATTAACGTTTTTAGGTTCCACCATGGATATGAAGGCTATATGTGATTTCTCGGTGTCTTTGATTATCCTTCTCCTGGTTTGTACACCTTTGTCTTTCTAACCAATTATCTGACTTTCAGGGTGATTCTTTTGAGTAATTCTGGAGGAAGGATTTGATACTGATTGTTTTCCTAGCTCTTCTTGTCTTGGTGTCTCTTCTCCACCTGATTCATCATCTTCTTGTGACTCTGAGATTTGTTTTTCTTTATATTCATTATTCTCATCATCTTTTTCATCTGTCTTAGTGCTTATTCTTTGTTGATCTTTTACAGGAGCTTCTTCATCAATTCGAACATCAATACAGTCTACTAATTTATGCATTATTTTGTTAAAGCATGTGTATCCTTTATTGTTCGTTGCATATCCTAAGAAGATACCTTCATCAACTCTACTATCAAATTTTCCCATCTGATCATCATTATTCTTGATGTAGCATTTACTTCCAAATACTTTGAAGTGCTTGATTGATGTAGGTCGACAAAACCACAAATCATATGGAGTTTTATCAATGTTCGGCCTTAGATGCACTTTTTTTTTAATATGAACAGTCATGTGAACAACGTCCACCCAGAAGGTTTTTAAATGTCCCTTTCACTCATCATATCCCTTTCCATATGATGAACTGATCTGTTTTGGTGTTCTACAACTCCATTTTGTTGAGGAGTACCTGGAATAGTATATTCTCTTTTAATTCCATGTCTGTCACAAAATTCTTTGAAATCTCTTGACATAAATTCTCCACCCCTATCTAAGAGAATTTCCTTTATTTTCCTTCCTGTCTGATTCTCAACTAACACCTTGAACTTTTTCAACTTATCAAACGCATCAGATCGTTCTCTCAAAAAGGAAACCCACGTAAGTCTAGAGAAGTCATCAATGACTAGCATAAAGTAGCATTCTCCTCTAGTTCCTTCATTTCGCGATGGTCCACACAGATCCATATGAACAATTTGAAGTGGTTTCTCTAAAGATGTGAAACTCTTCGATTTGAATTGAGCACGAGTCAACTTCCCCATTTGATAGGATTCACATACAAAGTTATTAGGCTTATATATTCTTGGAAGGTCTTTCACAACACCTTCATTATTTAGTTTGACAATATGATCAAAATTCAGGTGTCCAAGCCTTTTGTTCCATAACCAACTTTCATCAAGTTTTCTTAAATGACATTTCTCCTTATCTTCCTTCAGAACATATACATTGTTTTCAGTTCTAACCCCTTTTGCAATCAACTCTCCTGTGTTTA
>ML791933.1:0-21446 GCA_009831015.1 Picea engelmannii
CGAGTCTGGAAGTGTCTGCAGAGTAAAAAAATATTAACACACGATGGTAAATATTCATCCACCATGATCAACGGCTTGCTAAAAGGGAATATGGATCTCGTGCAGTCTGAGATCAAATAATGCTTTACATGTATCGACATTCCCCCCCATGAATTGGGCACGTTCATAAATTCAAATTTTCTTGCTAAAAGGGAAGATGGATCTTGCGTAGTCCGAGATCAAACAATGCTTTACATTTATCAACTTTCCACCGCCATGAATTGGGCGTTTTCATAAATTCAAATTTGGATGGCTCTGCAGTGTATATCTATCGCATCCAAGGAGAGCGTTTAAAATTTCGAATCTACCTGTACTGTCATGGGAAATGGATGCATGTCCATTTCCATGTCGAGATGATGATGATATTGGCATGGGATTTGTAAATGCATCCATTCATGCTATGGTGAGTAGTACACGATGGATGCAGCGATGGTGTTTGATGTACATCACCATGCAACCAGATGGAAAGTGCTAGTCGATTGTCGATCGAAGATTCAGAGGACGTATTGTTGAAATCAGGGATTTCCGAGAGCCGGAAAAGGTCCAAATCATTTTCCCTTTAGACTATGCCCTTCAAAAAATTATCCCTCAAGGACGTTCACGTGATCATTACAACTAACGTTCCAAGATTCAAAGGGTGTGTGACCATAAGGTCAATTTTAAGCATCAAATATACGTGTAATACATATTGATGGAATTTTGATATTTTATATGGTTTCAAGTGAAAAATACATTTAGAATTTCATGTGACGTATTCATGATAAAAGTGTAAGTTTTATTCCATAAAACATTCAAAATTCACACTTGAACACATGTTTTAATGTGTTATACTAGATTAGGTTTGTGCCATGTTTGGCTATTTGTGCCAAGTTTGGTAAATCACCCTTGATTTGATTCCTTGAAAAGTATTTTTATTTAAGAGTTTGTTCTAGAACATTGAGGTGAAAGGGTTGAGGTGAAAGGGTTTACTTATAGACCCTTTCATATTTGCAAAGTTTTAGAAAGTGAGCTTATAATTTCAATGTTAACTATGACAATTTTTGAGAAATGTATAAGATTTTTCTTTGTAATTATTTGACTAAAATTTAATTACTCATATTCAACCAAAACATTGAAAGGATTCTAGATTGTGCTTATATTTAACTTAATGCATTTAAAAAATCTTTCCAATCATTTTTTTTCTTTGCACATATTGCTCTAAAAGTGTTTATTCAAATTATGCAATCTTAATACACAAAATTTAACTTTTCATCAAAACATAATTTAAATGGCCACAAAAAATAAAAAATACATCAATAATGCCTCTCCAACTAAATGAAATAGGAACAAAACATTGGTTGTTTATCCTACTTTACTAAACTAGTTCCCTTTTCATTTATTTGAAAGTTTGAAATGACTATGAGTTGCCTCTCTATATTCACATTCAAAAGTTTGAACCTTGTTTTTGCATGGTAGAGGAACATGAATGTGCTCATTTATTTTGTGCTAAGTGAATTATATCAAATCCACTCATACGCCTTTTGAAAAACTAACTCTTCTTAGTTGACCATTGGTTTTTACACCATGATCCAGATCGGATCATTATATTATTTTTCATCTATCTCAATGCTTTTAAAGTGGAAACAATTGGAGGAATCAACTTGGAGGGTCATTTTAGTGGAAAGTCCCAGTTTGTAAATTTGGGGTCCAGAACCTCCTAGAGCTAATTTGAAGCATTAAATGAGATTTTGTGGGGCTTCAATGTCCAACACTTGTGATCACCTCCTTCACGGTGTTCTACACTCCAAGAGATTTCCAACAACACATATCATGCATCAATCAAAATTCGTATGAAAAAGTTATGTGTCCCTCAAGTTGACGTATCATGTTGACCACCATGGTACGACATGATGCCACATAAACCCCCATTACTCATGCATATTGGGATAGCCACATGAGGAATTTCAAGAAGATTATAGAAGGTTCAAAAACCTACCGTAATTGAGGGTTCAAGAAGTTCAAAAACCTACCCCTAGATGACTATCAAGCTATGTTAAATATTAGGGCCAATATGAGGAGAAGGGGTTCCATTCTATGTTATTGTATTTAGTTCGATAGTAGAGTAGAACAACTAGGAATGGGAAATTAGAGATCATAATAGAGGGGGTTAATGTTTTGTAGTATCCTAATGAGACGCAAGTCTCAATTAACTACATATAGAATGGTTTCTCCTTTGTACTTGCATTATTTCCATAACAGAGAAAAGAGAGAAGACCAACCTCACCTTCTAGATATGTTTTCTCTCGTAAGGGTTTCCTAGGCAAAATATTTGTGTTATATTGTGGATGGTGTGTGATTGTACTTTAGTGTTCTATATTTCTTGTATTTTATCTATCATGCATAAAAAAAAAATAATAAACTTAATATTATGGAATCTAATGTAATTTATCCTTCATAGTGTAGATTTCAATTTTATTTATCAAATCTGTTGTGACAACCATGCTAGTGGAATATCCAAGGAAGTTTAAAAATAACATAATATCCTATTTAATCGAGTGACCTTAATTCAAGACCAACCACCATTTACAAAAAAATTGACACCCTGTCTCTTTCATCGATCACACTCAATGTTTCATATATGTTAATAAAACATACATTCTCTATCCACCCTTATTGGAATCCAATGAATTGATTCCACCTCATTTGAATTAATCAAGAATGAAACACATCTCCATGAGCTTATAGATCAATTTGGAGAGATAGGAAACACCCATGGTAATGTTGATTTGCAAGAATGTATTTCTAGGAAGGGGCATTGATCAACAATGATTGTAGTTTGGATTTTAACTGCACATTTTCATGAAAATTTTCCCGCCCCATTTTCAACTCTGTTGTATCTTTTGTTAAACCCCCTTACACCCTCCTTAATATTGAGCCCAAAATGTATCTCTATCATACCCTTATTTTTCATTACACACACACAACACAGAATATAATACTAGTAGGTCCTTCCTCACTAGTATTTCTTTGATCAATTCACAACTTAGAGATTGTGTGTGACATTTCCTTTTAGTTAGCTCTTAGTGTAAAGAGTATCAACTACATAATGTGATTTGTGTTTAATTCTATTTTCACTAGAGAAACATTAGTTATGATTTAAAAATAATCACAACATGGTGGAAGATACCTAAAAGAGCATTAGTTTCCATTGTTTAATATTCATGGATAGGCCGTGCATTGGTGATTCCTTTGTCATTCCAACTTTCTTTTTGTTCCAAGCATAATATGGACTTCTTGCACATTTTTTACATCAATTGAGATAAATTTATTGAATAACTTTTTATTGTCATACAATTTGATTAAATTTGACCTTTTTTATGCCCTTTCCAATCACTATTTTGGGTAATTGGAGAGGTCATTTGAAGTTCATTTCGAAGCATGAAATCCCTTCATGATCATGAATTTTTTTTTCCAGAATGTTCATTCTAGAATATTTCATCAAAAAAATTATTTTTTTGAAAAAAATCAAACATTTCCCCTTTTCTCCTTTTAGTGCATGGGCTTGAGGAAAACAATGATTTTTCCATAAAACAACAAAAAATTTAGTATTTAGTTTTTTATAGAACTAATTGTTATCTTGTAATGTTAGTTATAAAATTTTCAATGTGGTATTGTTTGTGTACTTTTGATTTTGTATGACTGAGATAGGACTTGCACAAGTTGAACGTATTTTGGGGGCCAAAATCTAGTGGTGCAATATTTCTAGAATCAAACCCAACCAAGATGTTGATGATTTAGAGTAGTCTAATTTCTTTCTAATGTTATTTTCCAATCCTAATTTCAAACAATCAATCATTAAGACTGACCTTTCACAAAATACATAGTAATTCAAGGAGAACAGTTACAATAATTAAGGTTTGGGTTTTAAAAGTGTACTTTTTGGGACAAAATGTTGCGATTCCATGTTTTAGTTGATATGGAGATATTTATAGAGTTATTTTTGGTATTGTGTCATATGCTTTATTTTTTTTCCAAATAACCATGTTATGGTGGTCATAAATTTCTAAGGTAACTTGAAGCCTCTACATGTCGCACTTTCATATTGTATCTTCAAATGTTTAAAAAAACCATGTTTTAATAGAAAAAATTTGAAAATCTATTCTAATATTTAGTATTATGATGAGTATTATTCATAGGTTTTCCATTGGTATCTTGTTTTTCTCATTTGTCTTTTGAATATCTAAGTTATGTCTTTAGAAAGGAAAGAGAGCATCCTCATTTCCCTTTTGAATGTCTAAGTTTTGTCCTTAGGAAGGAAAGAGACATTTGAGATAAGGTTATAGCCAATCCTAACACTAGTTTATCTAGATACAATACTCATAAGTTCAATGTATATTGGACTATTATAGTGTGTAATATGCATCAAATCATATTAGATCAAACGGTGCATGTCTCCCAGCATATATTGTGAAGGCACCTGCCACCCACAGTTCATTTGAGATGCATATATTGTGAAGGCACGCCCACAATTCGATTGAGATTTTATAACCATGTTACTTCACAAAATTATCCCACAAAAGGACGTTCACGTGATCATTGCACAGCTAACGTTCCAAGATTCAAAGGGTGCGTGACCGTAAGGGTAAATTTTAAGCATCAAATATACTTGTAATAAATATTCATGGAATTTTGATATTTTATATGCTTTTAAGTGAAAAATACATTATATTAGAATTTCATGTGATGTATTTATGATAAAAGTGTAAGTTTTATTCAAATAAACATTCAAAATTCAAACTTGAACAAATGTTTTAATGTGTGTGATACTAGATATGAGGTTTGTGCCATGTTTGGCGATTTTTGTTGAAAAGTATTTTTAAGAAGTTATCTCGAACATTTGGGTGAAAGGCTTTACTTCTAGATCTTTTCATATTTATAAAGTTTTAGGAAGGGAGCTTATCATTTTAACGTTTTGAGTGAAATTTTTGAGAAACATATAAGATTTGTTTTTGTAATTATTTGACTAAATCTTAATTACTTATATTCAACCAAAACATTGAAAGGATTGGATTAGAAATTTATTATTCATATTTAACTTAATACATTTGAAAACTCTTTCCAATCATTGTTTTTCTTAACACATATTGGTATAAAAGTGTCTATTCAAATTATGCAATCTTAATATACAAAATTTAACATTTCATCAAAACATAATTTAAAAGGTTACACAAAATAAAAAAATACATCAATAATGCCTCTCGAGCTAAATGAAATAGAAACAAAACATTAATTTCTTATCCTACTTCACTAAACTAGTTCCCTTTTCATTTATTTGGAATCTTGAAATGATTATGAGCTTCCTCTTTGTATTCACATTTACAATCTTGAACCCTATTTTTGCATGGTAGAGGAACATGAGTGTGCTCATTTATTTAGTGCCAAGCAGATTATATCAACTTCATTGATGTGCCTTTTGAAAAACTAACTTTTCTTAGTTGACCATTGGGTTTTACACCATGATCCATGTTACATCGTTATATTATTTTTCATTTATATCAATTCTTTTAGAGTGGAAAAAGATAGAGGAATCAACTTGTAGGGTCATTTTAGTGGTAGGTCCCATTTTGAAAAATTGGGCCCTCAAACCTTCTGGAGCCAATTTGAGGCATTTAACGACATTTTTTGGGGTTACGTTGTCAAAAAAATTTGCTCACACTCTTCATGGTGTTATAAATTCCAAGACCTTTCCAACAGTGCATACCATGCATCAATCAAAGCTCATATAAAAAATTTATGCCTCCCACAAGTTGACCTATTGTGTTGACCACCATGGTATGAGAGGATTCCACATCAGACCCAATTACTCATGCATATGGGGATAGCCACATGATGAATTTCTAGAAGATTCTAGAAGGTTCAAAACCCTACCACAATTGAGGGTTCATGAAGTCCAAAAACCTACCCCTAGATGGCTATTGGTCTATGTTAAATACCGGGGCCACTAGGAAGAGAAGGGGTTACATTCTATGCTATTGTATTTATTTCCATAGTAGAGTAGAACAAATGGGAGTGGGAAATTAGAGAGAATAATAAAGGGGGCTAATATTCTGTAACAACCTAATAGGCCACAAGTCTCAGGTAACTCTATAAAGAGTGCCTTCTCCTTTGTACTTGCATTATTTCCATACTAGAGAAAAGAGAGTAGAGAAACCTCACCTTCTATCTATGTTTTCTTCCTCCCCAGAGAAAATATTTGTGTTATATTGTGGATGATGTGTGATTGTAGTTCAATGTTCTCTATTTTTTCATTTCATCTATATCATGCATAAACATAAAATCATAAACTAAATATTTTGGAATCTAATGGAATTTAATCTTCATAGTGTATATTTTAGTTTTATTTATTAGATCCATTGTGACGAACTATTCTAGTGGAATATCCAAGGAATTTTACTGATCCCACCATATCCTACTTCATCAAGTGACTTTATTCCAACAACAACCACCATTTGCTAAAAATTGACACAGTAATTTTCCCATAAAATAACAACAAATTTGGTATGTATTTTTTTGGAGAACCAATCATTGTATCTTGTAATGTTAGTTATAATATTTCCAATGTGGTATTGTTTATGCAATTTTGATTTTGTATGATTGAGATAGGAATTGCACAAGTTGAACATCTTTTGGGGGCTAAAATCAAGAGGTGCAATAATTATTGAATCAAACCCAACCAAGATGTTGATGATTTAGAGTAGTCTAATTCATTTCTAATGTTATTTTTCCATCCTATTTTCAAACCCTCTATCTCTAAGAGTGACCTTTAACAAAATACATAGTAATTCAAGGAGAACAAATCAATAATCAAGGTTTGGTATTTAAAAGTGTTCTTTTGGGGACACAATGTTATTTTTACATGTTTTAGACGATATGGATATATTTTTGGTGGTATGCCATATGCTTTATTTTCTTTCCAAATAACCATGTTCTTTTGGTCAAAAGTTTGTAAGGTAACTTGAAGCCTCTGCATGTCAGACTTTCATATTGTATCTTCAAATGTTAAAAAACATGTTTTAATAGAAAAAAAAAATTGAAAATATATCCTAGTATTTAGTAGTGTTCATCATAGGATTTACAATGGTGTCTTGTTTGCCTCATTTCCCTTTTGAATGCACAATTTGTGACCTTAGGAAGTCTTAGTGTCCTTGTTTTTTAGGTATGGTCATAAGTGTATTAAGAGTTTGGAAAGTCATGCCTTGGTCTTAGGAAGACCAATGCACTCCTATTTTGAGTTATTATGTGTGTGATAGTTAGTCACGAGTCTAAGATTGTTTCCATAATATTTGATATGGTACGTCATAAACGAGTCAAGTCATAAAGAAAAGGTCTAGGGGAAGTGCTTTCAAATGGTATCATGGATCATAACGACATGTTATGAGAAATATGGAGCCATCATAAGTCATCATATTGTATGTACTAATATTCCAAAGTGGTTTTGATATTTGGTTTGTAAAGGATCACAAGTTGTGTAAGTTCGTTGTGCAAAGGTTGGTGCTACCCAAACTATCAAATCATTTGAATGGTCTAATCATGCTTTCAAATCGGGTTTTCTTGACATGTGAAATTATTTCCCTCACCTTTTTTCCATGAAAAATCTCTCTCTCATTAGTTACATTTCTCTTCCATAAAACATTTCACAAGACTCGCTTGCTACGTAATCCATGTTCATCCACTATGTATGCCCTAATCATCTTCTATGCAAGCCCTATTCATCCATTACACAAGACCTTTCTATACACTATGCAACACCTATCTGTAAACCCTATCTTTGTCTCTCGCTGTGTAAAGTTCCTTACCTTAACCCTAGCCATCAAACTCTGTTTTCTCCATAGTCACAGTGTTTTCAGCATATATCAGTATGACAAATCAATGGAAGAAGAAATACAATAAGGGAGGGAGAGTTATAATATTTGACCCATAGAACTTGCAATTAGTAAACTCTAATCCAATAATTAGGGTTTCTTTTGAGGAAGCGAGATGCATGAGATTTTGTGAGAAAATTGAGGGGTATAATGCACAAATGAAAAAATATTTTACCCTCAACTTCAATGGTGTCCAAACATAGATTGTTGATCTTACTTTTTAGGTTTCGGAGGAAACAATAGTTGTTGCAACTGAAATTCCATTTCAAGGGGAGAAATGGTTCAAAGGTATGCCCCTTGATTCCATCTTCTACATTGATTTCTTGAAGCTTAAGTATAAAAAAGAGAATTTTGGTACTACCATTCCAAGAGAGAGCATATTGGAACACTATGGAAATCTATTGAGAGTGATTCAAATATATTTAATCTATGAGGGCAGGTTTGATAGAGTATATCAATACCATATTAGGATTTTAATGCATTTCACAATGAAAAATCCTTTGAATTTACCTTTTTACCTATACAAAATTCTAGGTAAAATGTCAGATAGAGTGCAGGCTAAGGCTGATCAAGTTAAATCTAGTTTGCTTCATTTATCTTTGATGAAATTACTGGTGTTGGAACAACTTAAGAAATTGACCAAGGATTCAGATTCTTTCCTAGATTCATCACAGATTTCTTTATACCCCAAAGGAGATACTCCCTTATCAATTGAAGAAACATCTCCTTTAGACCCTGAGTATTATAATAGGAGGGATAAAAGGTATGTAGAACAAGACCATGGAAAAGGAAAATAATTTGAAGGTACTTCACCAAGCTAGCAAGCTAAGAATAAACAAAGAAAATTACACTTTGTTGATGTGGTTGTTGATATACCAAAACTTAGCAATCCAATTACAATATCAACAACCAAAATATTACCTTCCCTGCACACACATTTGTTGAACATACAACTCAAGGTATTGGTAAACATCAATTTCACTTAGGTCAAAAGGATGAAATAATTGGAGAATTGCATGAACAAATTAAGAAAGCTCAACATACCATAGCAAAATTCCATTATGAAAATAGGGAGATGAAGAAGAAACTTTTTGAAAGGGTTTCTAGCATTTCAACACAAAAAGATGTATCAATGTCAAAGAGAGAATCAACACCAATAGTTACACAAAGTTCTAAGGGAAAACATAAAGAGAGAGTAGTTGAGAAGAGTCCTAAAACAATGGATCTTTCCAAGCCTACAACTCCTTTGACAAGATATTCATCTAGAAAATTGATTTCATAACACAAGCCTCCACAACAAACACATGCATAGGACTAGTCCATAGAAATTGAAAAGATCCATACCTCATCTGGAGAAGGTGAGAGAAATGTAAAAAGGTTCAACAAACAATTAAGAGAAGCACAATATTTGATCATTCAAATTAGGGAAGAGAACATAACATAAAAGAAAAAATTTGATAAACACCTTCATGAGTGTGGACCAACCATATCCAATGCCTACGCAACTATTTTCAATGCCTTGTCAAGTTTAAGAAAAAAATGCACTTTTGCACCGACAAGTGAAGAATATAAACATACATAATTTATCATTGAGAAAAGAAAATAGGATTATTAAACTAATAATGAAACAAAAATAAGTTGATGATGAATCTGGGGGAATGTTGGACCTGCTTGCAAAGGTGGATCAAATATAGAATCCATGATTAACAATTTACAGTTTTATCAGTAAAGGGTTAAAATACTTTTATATTTTTTTTGGGAAGATAACGATGCACAAAACTTGAGTAGAAATCTCACACTATGCAAGTGTTGTAAGTATACATTTGATGAAGAAATGGAGGGTAATGTTTGGAATAGAAGTTTTTGTTTCTACAGTTCAACATTTCATTTGGGATGATAGAATGGTTAGTGCTAGCCTCCAAATTCTTGTAGCATCCAATAGTGTGAAGACAACTAAATAAAACACTCATTGTGTAAACTCGCTACACAACTTCTATAACTCACAGTTACAAAGCAAGCTGCAACATTTTTCTATGCAAACATCCGAGGGAGTCAGGTCAAGATTTGAATCAACCCCAGATTTATCTCCAACTATACTAAGTGACTCATTTCAGTCCTAGAGTTTGAGAGCATGAAAAATACTATTATTTTTTGAAATATTGTTATGTAATTAATATGGTCAAAACAAACTTCTATTTTTAGCGGGTATTTTGAGTTTGTTCCTATTTTAGTGTAACTGGATCCAAAAATGAAGGAAAGAGGTTAAAGTTCAACTCCCTTACCTTAGGGATGGATTTTTCCTTTATATTGGATCATTTTGAATGTACAAAAGGTTGGCATAAGAGTAGAGGACATTTTTCTTGGACAATTTGTAATATTTCTAGAGTTTAATGAAATATTAGTGCATAAGTATAATGTTATTCATACCAGATATTCTTGTGGTGTTGATCTAAACTGTGTGTTTCTCTCTCATGTATGTATTTCCTGTTTTCTTTTCTCATTTCATATGCAACCTTTATATACTTAAATTTGAAAGCTAATGGTCTCAAATTCATATGATATTGATGCTTTAGATTCAAGAAATTTAAGTATTGTTATTTCTTCTTAACTCAATCAAAATCATCATAGTTGGTGCTATAAATGTAGTTCGTCTTTTTCTCTTTCTTCCATTATACAACAACGATATTTTAACTGAAATATTATTACCTACCTAGCCTCTACTTCTTTGATAGTTCTACAAACCAATAATTGATAGTTCCATTTTCTTCAAAGTTGACTCCATTTCCCAACAAACTCCTCCTCCTTCTTTCCAACAAATTATAAATCTCTTTGTTTATTGAAGGCTTGACCATTGATATTTAAGAGAAGATTTATCTTTCAGAGACCATGTGACAAGAGATATCCCTCTCTTAACTGAAATGGATAGTTTCAGTTCTAAAGTGGTTTTGTGGTTACCTTTTTTATTTTCTTCCTCAATCAAGAAATTTACAGAGTTCTAACATTTTTTGTGCCATCGTCGGGGAACAGAAGCAGAATTTTCCCTGGGAAATAAAAACAAAGTTTCATATTTGATTCTTGAGGGTAACATAGGATCAGACATAATATTGACTGAAAACTTTACCCTGGAAACTTCATTGTTAAACATCAGTTGCAAAAAGTAATATCATTTAGAAATCTTGGTTCCAAAAAATATTTACACTAGGAGAAACCCAGATCGAGAACCTACAACATCTATGGTTGATCCTGAGAAGATCCTACACAAGACAAAATAAAAGGCATCACACTTAGGTATTTTTTGGATAAAATTTGATCATTTTCTAAAGATGCAGTAAAGAGAATTGATGATCTTGAGTTTGACATTAAATTTTAACTAAGTTTGTTTAAATCTAATTCAGAGTCTAACTTGACTGAAATTGTTTTTGATGAGAATAAGTTTCAATCCTTTATTACTGATGTTCCTATTCAAATAATAATGATTCCCAGTTAGATTGTACAACCAGGCCAAGGTCCTCCTAGAATCATGGTAGCAAGATTTGTTCCCCTTGTCTTACCTGCTCAATTACATGATCTACCTCAAAATTATGCTTTTAGAATTAAGTAATATGATGTAGAAGAAAACATTTAATCTCAATGACATTTATACTGGTTTAATGATTTTGTGGACCTTGACGAGGTAGATGATGAAGATGTTAAAATGAGGTTGTTTTCACAGAGTTTCTTAGGTGAGGTCGGAAAATGGTTCAAGGCACTCCCAGTAGCAAGCATTCCTATTTTTTCAACTTTTGAAACAACCTTTCTTGCAATATGGGGAGACAAGAAAAATCCTCTACAATTGTTGACTCGGTATAATAATTTGAAAAGAATATTGAGTGAGACAGTTCGGGAGTTTTCAACCAGTTTCATGAAGGTTTATAGTTCAATTCCTATTGAAGTAAAACCTCCTCCTGGAGAGTCACAACTTTTTTATGTTGATTCCTTTGATAGTGATTCCACCTTGTTGCTGAGAGAAAGGAGATCTATTCCATTATGTGACATGATGAATGATGCAATTGAAGTAGAAGTTAATTTGATGGAATTAGCTAATATTAAATACAATCCTGAAACTGACATGAAAAAGGCTTAAGAAGAAGCACACTCCTCAACTTCCCAGTCATTAGATACAAAATTTCATCTAATGGTAAAACTATGAAAAAGTTGGTGGAAAAGTTTTATTTAAATAACAATCCTTCCATCAAAGATCAAGCTAAACTTCAACTCCAGAATCCTAATTTCAGGAGGTTACTAGTTACACATATCATATCGACAGACCAAAGGAATCAAGGTGATCAACCAATCAAAACCCCTTTCCAAAATAACTATGTTGATGAAACTTTTGAGGAATCACTTGAAGATAACATACATTGTTATGATGATGTTGAAATAGATGTATTTCTAACTAAAGAAGAACATGATAAATTTATTGAATAAAATGATGAATTTATGCAGTAATAGAATGATATGTTATTAATGGAAATGAAGGAGTATAACAGGGGGTATCAAAATGCTATCATGTAGTTTCAGAAGCAATATAATATCATAAATAAAAAGGTTCTTTTAAACCCTCAAAAGAGGAATCCTACAAAAGAGCCTCATGCTAATTTACCCTCTTCAAGTCAACATCAGAAAGATAGTTGCACAAGGTATACACTGGAGAAATACAAATGGAAAGAGGAGCCTCCAAAGAAGGTCCCATAGACAAAAAGGGATGCAATCATCAAAGAGGAAGAGAAACTTAGTCTTATTTTAGTTTTGAAAGTGAGATGGAAAAGATAAAAATTTATGTACCAATTAATGAGTTGATCATAAATGTTGAATATAGAAGTCAAGCCATCAAAATGTTGAAAATGGAAGAAGCATATGATACTCTGAATTTGCAAGATGATCAACCTGCAATCTTATTTGGTCCTCGGGTGGAAGAATGTGGTGATGATGGTGATGTTCCTCCATTTTCTATTATCCTTAAAGTTCATGATATGACTTTATGAAATGCAATGCTACATTCAAGAGCATCTCATAATCTGATGCCAAAGGTGATCATGGACGAACTAGGTTTAGACATCAACTAACCTTATAAATATTTGTTATCTTTTGATTGAAGGAAGGTGAAGTGTTTAGGATTAATCAAATACTTAGTTTTATCTTTATCTCAAATCCCATCAAAGAATTTGGTTATGGATGTAATAGTTGCTGAAATTCCTCCAAAGTTTGGCATGTTGTTATCAAGGTCATGGGCTTATAAATTGAAGGGTACATTACATATGGATATGTATTATGCAACTATACTAATTTTTAGACAAGAAAGGAGGCTATATAGGGAAGTATTGTTGAAATACATGGTGAGTATCAAAATCAAACCCAATAATCATCCTAATTATTTTGTTGATGCTGGGGTTGGTTCAATTTTTTATAATGATTTGTTCTTTTAATAAGAGGATCAAAATGTTCTCAAATTTCCAGATAAATAAGATGAATATCAACAAGTAGGGAAAATTTCGGATCAACAAAATAATGAGTAAGAAGAAATGTAGAATATGAATTTTGATGGAGATATTAGTAAATAAGGAGATAGAGCAGTTGTTTGGATTATTCCTCCAAAATCAATTTCAAAAATTTTCTCTTATAAATTTTATTTTGATTGTACAAACAATATGGCTAAGTATGAGATATTGGTCTCGGGGTTGAATACTTTGAAATATTTGGAGGCAAAAAGAATAGTTGTACATGGATATTTTGAGCTTGTGATTAATCAGGTTAATGGAATCTAACAAACTAAACATCCTAGGATCAGGGCATACACAAATATATTTCTTGATGTGATTGAAAATTTCATAGAATATAACCTTTCAGTGATTCCAGGAGGACACAATTTGATTGTTGATTCATTAGCTACGTCAACTTCTATTTTTGAATATTCTCATCTTTCCTAACAAAAAAGATGAGATCGAATTCAAGTATAGACCAACAGTACCTAATAATATCAAGTATTGGAATATTTTAGAGGATGATAAAAAGGTGGTAAGGTTTCTCCAAATGATTGATGAGTTTTCCAACACAAATATTGACGAATATAATTTATATGATTAAGAAGAATATGCAGACATGTCTCCAAATGTAGACAATTTCCTAAATCAAATTGTTGGTAAAGACATTGTTCATCTCAAAAATAATGTCATCCCTAAGGGTTTGGTTCCACTAGAAAAACTCTTTGAAAATAATGATGTGGAAAGGAATCCCAAAGTCACTCCAAATGATGAATAAATAGAGGAATAACCCAAAATCATCAAACTATCCAAATCACTCAGCTGATAAATCAAGGAGAGATATTTCATCCTAATGAAGGAGTTTCCATATGTTTTTTCTTAGAGCTATGAAGATCTGAAGGTGTATGACACAAATATTATCCAGCATGTTAGTTCAATTAGAGTTGATCAAAAACCATTCAAACAGAAATTGTAAAGGATTAATCATTTATTGTTGCTACTCATTGAGAAACAGGTAAGAAAATTGTTTGGTGCCAAGATCATAGTATCTTTGAGATTCTGTAAATGGTTGGCCAACTTAATTCCTGTCATAAAGAAAAGTGGTGAAATTAGGTTGTGTGTGGATTTTCTAAATCTGAACAGGGTTTCCCTCAAAAACAATTATCCTCTTCCCAAGATAGACTACATTTTGTAGAAATTGGTTGGTTCATAGAAAATGGCAATGCTAGATGGCTTTTCTGGATACAACCAGATCATGGTGCACACTGATGATCAAGATAGGACAACATTCACCACACCCTGGGGAACATTCATGTATGCCAAAATTCCATTTGGGATTATGAATGTAGGGGGGAAATTCCAAAGAGCTATGGATATAGCCTTTTCTAATGAAAAATATAAGTTCATTGTTGTTCATTTAGATGATATTACTATTTTTTGAAATTATGATGATGGGCATTTGCAACATTTGAAATGGGTGTTTGAGAAGTGTAGGATATTTGGATTTTCATTATATCCCAAAAAATCCAACTTTGGAATGCAAGAGGGAAAGCTTCTAGGTCATACAATCTCAAAAGAAGGAATAAAGATAGATCACAGCAGGGTAGCTCCAATTCTGAAACTTGATATTCCTAGGAGAAAAAAGGAGGTACAATTTTTTCTTGGAAGGGTAAATTTTCTGAGGAGTTTTATCCCCAATCTAGAAGAAATCATAAATTTCATTACCAACATGTTGAGGAAAGGAAGTGAGATAAAATGGACACCCGAATCTAGAAAATCCTTTGAGGACGTAAATGTAGCATTGACCAAGGCACCAATATTAGCTAGTCCAGACTATGAAAAGGACTTCATATTTTTTTCTTTTGCATCCAAGCACATCATTGTAGGGGTCTTTTTATAGAAGAATGGATAGAATTTTGAAATTCCTATAGCCTACTACAACACAACTTTAAGAGAATACCCATTAAATTACAACATCATGGAGAATAAAGCATATGCATTGAAAGAATTTAGAATATACATTTTTCATTCCCATGTTGTTTCTTTTGTGAAAAATAATGTTGTGAAAGATATCCTAACTCAGTTGGATCCTGAAGCAAAAAGAGGCAAATGGATAGTGGTTTTGTTGGAATATGAATTGGAGATAAAGCCTACAAATTTAATCAAAGGCCAAGGCCTTTCCAAATTGATGACACAGTCAAATTATGATGTGTTGGGAATAAAATGTATTCCATACCTATCAAAAAATTCAAAGGAAGAATCAACACCATAGGTATCTCAAAATTTTATTAAATCTCCATAGTATGTTGACATCATATATGTTTTGAAAATTTTACATGCTCCTCCTGAACTAAGAAAAACCAAAGATAGGTTTTTGAAATTAAAGGCAACCAAATTTTGTATACCTGATGGTTCTCTGTATTGGAAATATCCAGGGGGGATTTTGCTATATTTCGTGTTGGAAGATGAGGTGAAAAAAGGTATCAAAGAGTTTCATAAGAGTGAATATGGAGGGAACCTTTATTGGAGAATCCTAGTGCATAAGGTACTAAGAGCAGGGTTTCATTGGCCTATCATTTTCTTTGATGTATATAAGGAGGTGTCTAGTTGTCATGAATCTCAGATGTTTGATGGAAAAAAGAATTTGTTTCCCTTACCATTGAAACCAATTTAAGTTGAAGAACCATTTAGGCAATGGGGTCTTGATTTTATAGGTGATATTCATCTATTGTCTTCATCTCACACAAATGGATATTGACATCTACATGCTATTTCACTAAATGGATTGAAGAAGTTCCAACAAGGCAAGCCACTCATGCTATCATTATCCAATTTTAGGAAAGTAACATTCTGTCTAGGTTTGACTTCCTAGTAAAAATAATAATTGATAATGAAACAACATTCACGTATAAGAGGATTGAAATTTTTTTCAATGACTATAATATAGCTCTTTTCCATTCCACAGTCTATTACCCATAGGGTAACATATTATATGAATCATTCAACATGAGTCTGACAAGAATTATAAAAAAATGTTCTAGGAAAACCAAAAGGATTTCCATAAGAAACTCATATATGCACTATGGTTTGATAGGATTACTACAAAGAGATCTATTTATACATCATATTTTCAGATAGTGTATGGTACAAAGGAAGTTTTACCTACCTCATTAGGGCTTATAGGTATGAAATTGTCGCAAGAACATGAGGTTGATCCAAATGAAATTCAAATAAGAATTAATCAAATAATTCATGTACAAAAAATGAGAGAGGAAGTATATAATAACAAACAATTGCATCAGGACAAAATGAAAAAAGTGTTTGATAAGAGGACAAAGGTTGATGCTTTTAAGTTAGATGATATAGTGATGAAATGGGATGCAATGAATGAATATAAAGGAAAGCATGGAAAGTTTTATCACCTCTGGATGGGACCATATAGAATTATAGCTTATCATGGAAGCAATGCTTATCTGTTACAAGAAATTAATGGAGATCTCAACGGTGGAGTGCCTGTGAATGGCAAGTTTCTCAAACACTACATTATTTGAAGCAATTCGATCATTCATTCCATTGTAAATAACCATTTTAATTTTAGATGTAGTAGGTGAGGGAATCATTCAGCAAAAATTGAAGCCCAAGGTGAAGGTCCTATGGTTCTGATGAATGTTGCAAGTGTATGTCAAGTTTGTAAAAAGTCTTTCATTCCAATTTTTAAAAATTAGAGTTTTTTTTTAATCAATATTCAAAAATGAATAAATCCCAATGGTCGGGCACATGGTCTATTGTTCTTTTCTTCCTCACATGGAGGACATCATCCCAATTGGAGCCATGTTAGTGTCCTTGTTTTTAAGGTATGGGCATAGTTGCATTAAGAGTTTGAAAAGTAATGCATTCATATTAGGAAGACCAATGCATTCCTATTTTGAGCTATTAAGTGTGTGATAGTTAGTCATGAGTCTAAGATTGTTGCCATAAGATTTGATATGGTATGTCATTAAAGAGTCAAGTCATAAATCAAAGGTATAGGGGAAGTGTTTTCAAATGGTATCATGGATCATAATGACATGTTATGAGAAATATGGAGCCATCATAAGTCATAATGTTGTATGTACTAATATTCCAAAATGGTTTTGATATTTTTCTTGTATAGGATCACACATTGTGTAAGCTCAATGTGCAAAGGTTGGCGCTACCCAAACTATCAAATCATTTCAACGGTCTAGTCATTCTTTCAAATCAGGTTTTCTTGACATGTGAAATTCTTTCCCTCCCATTTTTTCCATACAAAATCTCTCTCTCATCAGTTATATTCCTGTGCCATAAAAAATTTCAGAAGACTCATGTGTTATTGAAGCCTTTCTCATCAACTACAAAAGACTTTTTTATCCACTATTCAAGCCCTATTCATCCACTATGCAAGCCCTGTCTATACGCTATGTATCACATGTTTGTAAACCATAGCTCTATCTCTCACTATGTAAAGTTTCCTGCCTTAACCCTAGCCATCAAACTTATTTTTCTCCCTAGTCACAATGTTTTTAGCATATATTTTTAGTATGAAAACTCAGGGGAAGAAGAAATACAATAAGGGGGGGGGGGATGTTATAATATTTGAGCCACAAAATTTCAATTAGTAAACTATGATCCAAAAATTAGGGTTTATTTTGAGCAAGCGAGATGCATGAGATTTTGTGAGAAACTTCAGGGGTATAATGTGCATCTACCAAACTAGTTTCACAAGTATTTTCCCCTCAACTTCAATGGCATCCAAACGAATATTACTGATCTTACTTTCCATGTGTTAGAGGAAACAATATCTATTGAAACTGAAATTTTAGATCAAGGGGAGAAATGGTTCAAAGCTATGCCCCTTGATTCCATCTTCTACACTAATTTATTGAAGTCTAAGTATAAAAAATAGAAATTTGGTACTACCATTCCAAGAGAGTGCATATTGGAACACTATGAAAATCTATTGAGAGTGATTCAGAGATATTTCTCCTGTGAAAGAAGGTTTGAAAAAGTATATTATTACTATATTAGCATTTTAATGCATTTAATGGGAAAAAACCCTTTGAATTTACCTTTTTACCTATACAGAAGCCTAGGTAAAATGTAAGATAGAGTACATGATAAGGTTGATCAAGTTAAATCCAGTTTGTTTCATTTCTCTTTGGTCGAATTACTGGTGTTGGAAGAACTTAAGAAATTGAACAAGGATTGGGATTCTTTCCTAGCTTCAACAAGGATTACTTTAGACCCCAAAGGATATACTCACTTATCAATTGAAAAAGCATCTCCTTTAGTCCTCACAGATTCTAATAGGAGGGAGAAAAGGTCTTCAGAATAGGATTGTGGGAAAGGAAAAGAAGTTTAAGGAACTTCCCCAGGCCAACACGCTAAGAAGAAATGAAGAAAATTACACTTTGTTGATGAGGTTGTTGAAACACCAAAACTTAGCAGTCCAATTACAAGATCAACAACCAAAAGATTACCTACCCTGCACACACAATCTGTTGAACATAAAACTGAAGGTATTGGTAAATATTAGTTTTATTCAAGTGAAAAGGATGAAATAATTGGAGAATTGCAAGAACAAATTAATAAATCTCATCATGACATAGAATAGTTCCATTATGAAAATAGGGAGATGAAGAAGAAACTTGCTGAAAGGGTTTCTAGCATGTCAATACCAAAAGATGTATCAATGTCAAAGAGAGAATCAACACCAATAGTTCCAAAATTTTCTAAGGGAAGAGGTAAAGAGAGAGTACCTGAGAAGAGTCTTAAAACAATGGAGCTTCCCAAGCCTGCGACTCCCTTGACAAGATCTTGAGCTAGAAAATTGATTTCACAACACAATCATGTAGAAGAAACACATGCACAAGACCAGTCCATAGAAATTGAAAATATCCATTTCTTACCTGGAGAAGGTGAGAGAAAAGTCAAAAATCTCAACAAATAATTAAGAGAAGAACAATATTTGATCATTCAACTCAGGGAAAAGAACAATGTTGTGTATGTGTTATATTCTTTGCACGAGTAGTAGTGTCTGAGAGTCTTTGCTAGGCACGCATGGGGGCAGAGCCCCCCGCATGGGGGTTCGACGACAGCGCCCCTGAAATGTTTTTTTCGGGACGACATATTTCCAGGACCACATGATATTAGGTGGTTTTTCAGCACATGGTTTTTTGTCGATGGTTTTTCTATTTCCGGTTAAGGAATTAGGGTTTTGGACTGATCTAGGTCATTGGGTTAGGGTTTTGGATGTTGTTGGCTCCTATATGTATATTTTATTGTAAACAATGTAACACAATGTATGAATATAATATACGCTGGTTTTCCTGGTTTGGGTTTCCAGGTGAAAAATCTCTATGTAATGTTTGTATTTGCCATTGTATCTTTTCTGTTCCTTTATGAATATTAGTTTGCAGTAGATATTGTACAAGGTTAGAATTTACATTTGGTATCAGAGATTTATTGGCTTCAGGGGTATGCCTTTGTCGTCAAGGGTTTGGCTCGAGACTGTGATAAGCCTTGTTACAGTGGGAGATATGCGGTATTGTTTTTCAGGTGAAAAGAAATGGCAAGCAATTCGAAGATGGAGATCGAGAAGTTTAATGGGAAAATATTTGAGTTGTGGAAGCTCAATATGGAAGATATTTTGGTGGACAGAGATCAGTGGATCGCGGTAGATCCAGGTATGGCACCTACAAGAACTTTTGCAGATGACTGGAAAAAGATGGATAGGAAGGAAAAGAGCACAATTCGATTGTGTCTCTCCGATTTAGTATTACTGAATGTGTCAGAGGAAGCTACAACCAAGGATTTATGGGAAAAGTTGGGGAAGTTGTATCAGTCTAAGTCCCTGGTAAATAAATTGTTCCTGAGAAAGAAGTTGTATAACTTGAGGATGAGAGATGGAGACTCGGTGGTAGAGAATTTGAACGCCTTCAATACTGTGGTAAGTCAGTTAGTATCTGTTGATATTAAAATTTCAGATGAAGATAAATGTATCAATTTGTTGTGTTCTTTACTGGACTCATGGGATAGTCTGGTTGTGGCCATATGTAGTAATACAAGTTCTTTGAAGTTTGAAGAAGTGGTCTTGTCCTTATTGTCAGAGGAGATGAGACGAAAAAATATGGAAGGACATAACACAGATGCATTATTTGCAAGAGGACGTTCCCAGGAAAGAAATAAATCTAATTTCTCAAGTGGGAGATCTAAGTCTAAGGGTAGATCTAAATCTCCTAGAAAGTTTGGAAGGGTATGTTGGAGGTGTGGAAGATAAGGGCACTACAAGAAGCAGTGTAGATCCAAAGTTGAGAAAAAGAAGGGATCTGAAGAATCTTCTTCTACAGAAGAAAAGACCTCCAAGGAAGAAGGAGGGGATGTGTACTTGGCCTCTTCATGCACACATGCAGATCATGAGGCATGGTTGATTGACTCGGGTGCATCCTTTCATATGACTCCCCACAGTGAGTGGTTCTGCGAATATGAAAAGTATGATGGAGGTAATGTTTTCTTGGGTAATGATTTGACAACCAGAATCATAGGAAAAGGAAGGGTCAAGTTGAGACTCATAGATGGAAGGATTAGAACACTGCCTGGTGTTCTACACATCCCAGGTATGGCCAGAAATTTGATTTCTGTAAGAAAAATGGAAGATTCTAGGGTAAAAACAATATTTAAAAGGAAGTTGAATGCAGAAGGAAAAGTGGAGAAATACAAAGCTCGATTATTAGCAAAGG
The DNA here is from genome assembly GCA_009831015.1 of Picea engelmannii. NCBI lineage: Eukaryota > Viridiplantae > Streptophyta > Pinopsida > Pinales > Pinaceae > Picea > Picea engelmannii. The sequence goes on from ML791933.1 coordinate 21,217, forward strand.
GTTATTCCTAGGTTGAGAGAATTGATTTTGGTGAGATTTTTTCTCTTGTTGCCAAGTTAACCTCTATAAGACTTATGTTATCTGTTCCTGCTGCATTTGATTTTGAAATAGAACAGATGGATGTGAAGACAACATTCCTGCATGGGGATCTGGAAGAAGAAATCTTTATGAAGCAACCAGAAGGTTATGTTGTGAAAGGAAAGAAGGAGTTGGTATGCAAGCTGAAAAAG